>VDFB02271358.1:1247026536-1247050082 GCA_007258455.2 Sequoia sempervirens | reverse complement strand
CCTCCTTCCCTCTTTCTCTCCCTCCACCTATCCCTCACTCTCTCCCTCACACACACAAAATCTCTCTCCACCTACTCCTCCCTCCCTCTCTAACTCTCTATACCTACCTCTCCTAATCTACAACTTTCCACCTACCCCTCCCTTTGTCACTAACTCGCTATACCTACCTCTCCCACCCTACCTCTCTCTACCTACACCTCCCTTCCTCCCTAACTCTCTCTACATCTCTCTCCCTATCTCCATTTATTTGCCTATATTTTTTAATAATAATACAATATATAATATATTAAACTATATTCATATTAATATATATATATATAATATTTAATATAATATATATATAAAATAAAAAATATGTAATATATAATATAATACGTAATGTATTTAATATATAATACAATATCTAATATATAATAGATGATATATAATATAATAGATTATGTTTTAAGTTTGATATAACAAATATCTGTTTTGTGCAATATGGGTACTCATTTTTTTCTCCAAAAATATTATATATTTAGAGACTTGTCGGGCATGTTTTAAGTTTAGCATAACGAAAATATGTTTCGTTTGAGTGGAAAAAACATATAAAGTCAATTTTGTCCATTCCAAGAGTCCCCACATTATCTTCTCTATCAGTAATATCATGATTTATATGCATTACAAACAAAATATCTATATTTGAGCACTCTTTTTCAAAAAAATTTATCCTTTCAATAATTTTCATTCTTGTTTGAGTTGGGATAATGGGAAGAAATAGTTGTCATAAAGTGTAAAGGAAGAGGAATTTCCAAGCAAAGAAAATTGAGGAAAGTAGAGAGAAAGATAGAGTAAGGAAAAGGTTGGAAAGAAGAGGTATGTCAAATTATCTTCAAGAAGAAGGCTCCTCTTTACCTTCAAATGAAATTCAAAATGACCATGATATTGAATTTGAAAATATTCAAGAAGAAATTGAAATTGAAACTTTACAACATGAAGTTGAGAAGGAAAATGTTGAACAAGAAATTGTAAATATTGAGCATGAAAATCAAAATCAAAATTTTGAACACTCAATTAAAATTGAAAGTTTTGAACATGAAATTGTAAATGTTTTTTATTATGGAACAAACAAGTTTAAGAGGAAACCTGAAACCTTTAACAATGAGAAAGCGTAAGATAGAACATTAACAGATCACAGACAAAAAACAGGACACTATCCACAAAGAGATACACAAAAGAAAACTAGGGCAGTAATAACAAAAAACCACAAAACAACTGGCCACTAGGCCAAGTTCTGAAGAATATTTGTTGCTTCTTGCTCCAGATTGTTCATGCTGAGCGCATACTTCTTGATCTCCTGGATGTTGACAAACACTTGGTCAACCTTCCTTTTCAAATTAGCTCTGGTCCTGTTGCTCGGTCCCCCACTATTCGATTTCCCTTCCTCATTGTCCAAGTCAAGAAAAATAGTAGTTTTAACCTGATGGGATTTTTCCAGATTTTCCACCATGGTGTTCATGGTCTATGCAGTTGATTTTAAAATTTTATGGTTCATGATCAACACTTTGTGGAGTGAAATTTTAATGTTCCTCAACTGTTCCTCCATATCTGCCTATTTACCATCGTGATTGCCTTTAAAATATTGTAATTCCTCCACCATTTTCCTAAGGCATTCCACCATATACTTCTTCTCCTCTTCTGTCAACAACCCAATAGCCGCCCACTTCCATTGCCTATGTTATTGTCCTCTATGGATTTCTCCAGTTTTCTACTCATGGCTCTTTGATTTAACTTAATTTCCTTGATTTCAAAAAATTCCCATCTCATGAGTCTAAAATTATCCACCGCCCCATTTTGGGCAATAGCAAGCACATCAATGGGAAATTCCCGTTCCTCCTTAAAATAATGATCCCCTGCCTTGAGGTCCATAGGGAAGCGGGATCTCTCTTCTCTGTCTGTCACATGATAGCTAGAGTAATCAGACAACGACTCTGATTGTAGTTCCTCTTCATTAACATCATAGGAGGGGTCCTCTGACATTTTTCTCTTACCCTTTTTCAAGGAAGAATCCCTAGGTTTTCTCTTGTCCTTGTCATCAACCCTAACCTTAGGTGATTGGGGAGGCAAAGTCGACATAGCTTTAAAATTATCATAAATGAGGACAAGCAAACCTTCATGAAGGATAGGATACCTAATAGGGATGTGTCTATGGTTTTTCAGACTAGTATTAAGAGAAGAAGCCAGATAAAAAGGAAACAAAATCCTAACTTGGTGCCTGAAATGATTCAGCAAGACAAAGTGATACCCAAATACTCTGGTGTAATACCCATCCAAAGTGACATACTCCATCAGCACATTCAAAACCCTCCTCCAATACGAAACAATGATATCTATGTCGAAGTAGCTTCTGGAGGTCCTATGTAATTCCTCCTTCTCTGCCTCCAACTTGGGGAACTTGTTGACCACTTCATCAAACTGTTTCCTGTCCCTATAGAATTTTATGCCCTTCGTAGATAGACCAGTAACCTCAACAATCAACTATTCGTTGATAATAAAAATTGTAAATGTTGAGAAAGATTGGCATGAAATTGTAAATGTTGAGCATGAAACTAAAAATATAAATGTTGAACTTGAAATACGTGAAAATGAAATAATGAATGTCAATGTATCTCCAAATTATGCAAGAAGAGAGGATATTTGCGAAGAAGAAAATGAAATCCTAAATCCATATATTTATAATGAATCCAATTAAAATTCTCAACATTCAAGAACCCCAAAATGGTTACTTGAAATGGATGAGAGCATAATAGATAAACTTGATGGAAAAAGGTCATCATGAATGGTTCGATTGTGGGCTACACAAATGTTCAATTAATAATTTTCCAATAATAAATTAACTAAACAATGTCAATTTTTTGTAAAATTGATAAATTATTACAAAATGAGACCATTATTAAAAACAACCAAAGATTCGTGTCACCAAAAAGTCAAAAAAAAATAGTATTATTGTCAAAAATATTTTTAATGCTCTAAATTATATTAGAAAGATTAGTAAGGAAAAAGATAATAAAATTGCTCATCGAGTAATCACAACCTCATTAGTAAGCCATCATTTGAAAAAGGATCATTTATTGAGGCATGTTGATTTAAACCTAAATCATAAAACATTGTCTAGAGCACTCTCAAGAAGATGAAGACTTGATAGTCCTCTTCAAAATGATACATGAGCTTTTAGTGGGAGGCTTCCACATGTTGATAAGAAGCTAACGGGAAACATAAAGAATGAAATTAAACATTTTTGGCACTCTCAATATAGAGTATCACCAAATTTACAAAGGATTTTTAGTTAAGAATTGGCAATTGAGACCACATACCACATCCTAAAAAATTCATGGAATGTAGCCAAACAATGTTGTACAAACAATTTTGTGAAACAAATCCATCTTTGAAAATATCATAAAGGGATTTTTAATCTTGTAATCTATTTTATTGTGTACCTCTTAGTATTTATAATACATGTTGTAAACACCATGTAGAGTTTTCAATGCATCATGGACTATTATGTTATATTCATTGTACTATGTGTACTAATAAAATTTTGTAGGAGTGTGGTGCAATGCTACTTCTGAAGTCATCCAAGGACTTGTTAGATTTATTTTGTATGTATTAGAGGTGATGGTTTCTTTTTCTGTAGAAATGATTGTTTAAATAAGAAGCATTTACAATGTGGTGTTTGTAAAATTTTGTAACATGTTTTTTTCAGGGCAGTGAACATGATTTTTCTATCAAAATTGTTGATAAAAAGAGATTTGAGATAGTCAAATACAATTTGAAGAGTGGAGGTGAAGGTTCTAGATGCAAGTTGGTTACAAGAGAGGTAAGTATTGCTAATTTTATTTCTAATTTTAAGAAAAAAAAATTCTACAAGTATGTATGGCATAGCCACAGGTCCTAGTGGTTGGATAAAAAATTTAGAATGTGTAAGGAATCTTTCCCAATTGGAACTATTATATCTGTGGTTGATTTTTTTGAAAATTACACATTGCAACCACAAAATGAGGTACAATCTCAATTTTTTTTAATACTACAGGAATCGAAATCGAGTAGCCACCCCCTATAAATTGCAGTATGCATGATAAAAAAAATTCACGTGACCAGTAATGCTAGTGCGACACACCCTCTAGTACCATGGGGACAGTGGGGAGACTAGACCCTGTTACCTATTTTTTGTAACAAGATGCTTTATCCAATTGAGCTAGGCCCACCGCCCCACAATCTCAATATTACAATTCTATTCAAATTGTTATTTTTATCTACATCACATATATGCATGCCCCTGATAGTATAAAATAGGACAAGAAGATAATTAAGGAGTACCATATTTTTTATATGAGTGATGATATATATCATTCATCTAAGTTTGTGCAACGTTGTTTTGAAAACTTTTTTGAGTTCTCGTAGGAAAAAAATATTGCAATGGGTTGACATATCATTTGGTCAAATAACTACATGGGGCATTTCAAGAATACTCATATGTTTTATTGGTTGAGAAAGATGCATGTACAAAGGGATGTACCACATATTTGGAGTTTTTTTGAAACTGGGCATGAAAATGGTGAGCATGATGGAGTAGGTGCTTGTGTAAAGAGAGCTCTAATTGAGGAATAAATCAAGATTAGATGTGGTGCAACATTTAGTGATACACTTTCTACAGTTGATTGGTGTAGTTATGCATTGTCATGAGGAGGGACACTTGATTCGGAAGTGTGAAGATGCTTTTGGTTGGTTGATGAGGGCATGGTTGGAGAGAAATTAGAATGTCAAACAATCAGAGAATCTTCAAAGATGCATTCATTTCAAAGCTCAGATGTAGCTGTATGGACCATATGGACATGAGAGTTGGATTACTTTTATCTAAATTGTATTTAATGTTATTGGGATCAATGCAAGTCAAGTGAGTGGGTAGATACATATATTCCGTTGTATCTAACCCCTTTATATGCAACACAATCCTCTTTAGAAGATGAAATGGAAAGCTCAATTAACTATGACCATCTTTCAGATCATGTACAACTAGGGCATGTCTATGCAGTTGTTGCATCACAAGGCAATGAGGAGGGATCAAACTATTGGTTGGCATGATGTGTATAGCGAAAGAATAAGCTAACACAATCGATGACAAATGATGATTGGTTCATGTATCCTACATGTTTAGTTGTTGTCATTGGAACTTGGTTGTGAATGTATATGATTAGAAAGAATGGCATACCTTCATTTGAAGACAATGAGAAATACAAAACCATTCTCATGTATTCACACCTATTATAGCAAAAAATGTTAAGTTATCGATACATCATGCCAAACCAAGAACAAAGGAACTATGGACAGTTAGTAGTCACTACTAACTTGACATTGAACTGATGTTTTTAACTAAATCTTCACTTTCATCACCTATAGCTGCTAAACCATGAGGAATTTAAAGATGATGCAAACCAGTGATTTGTGACACATTTCTATAGATTATATATATATATATATATATATATATATATATATATATATATATTGGAATTAGACTGCATTTCTTTTTCTATCTCCTTCAAAAACTAGTCTTTAACAATAAACACCATTTTAAAGAGTGGTGTTCACCATAAACAAAATAACTTTTTTTCTATGAAGGATAAAATTCTAATTCTTTTGAATTTAGATTTGTAACTATGATATCTAGCATGTTCATTTGGTTTTATAGTGTTTTATTCAAAAAAAAATCTTAATTATTTTTTGAAGTCAAACCAATTACAATTTAGATATAGACGGACCGTATACAACATATTTTTTTTTTATGTATCTAAATTCAATTTTATTTTATTTGCTAGATCAAGGACATCAATACCTAGGACAAACATATTTTTCAAATTTTTTTGGTTATTTACTATTTTTCCACATGTGTAGAACAAAGAGCTTGATTTTCGGTGAAAAACCTACATTCACAAGAAATAAAAAATAATAATAATCAAATTAAATGTATTTAAAATTATACTTTTTGGGAAGCTTATAATAAGGAATACATACTTACAAAAATAAAATTTTAAATGAATTCATTTGATCCCCCAAAAGGTAAATCAAAAATGGTTTCTAATCAACATTTTGATACGCATAAAGGAGACTCCGTTATAGGTATGGTTTAAAACTAGCGAGATTCTATCCAAGGGGGTTTGATATAAGGAGGTTTGATCAAACCCTCTTCAATCAGAATCCTTTAAATGGAACTTTTTGAGGCTTAAATCATTATATTTTCTAAAAATATGTGATTTCAGCAAAAAATAGAATGTCCCAAAAAGTGTAAACCACTATTGTGGGATCGCCAAGTGTTGATCATGAAGTAATATTGGATACTGTATACTAGATATTTTAACCCAAAGACAACCTTTGAGCTTAAACTTGCATTGGAATCACCATTTTTCACCATATCTTCACATTCTTACACCTATAGTAGCTAAACCATTAAGAATTTGAAGATGAAGAAAACTAGTGATTTGTGAGATTTTGTGTGTAGATTGTAATTATATTTTAAAAATAAAAATAAAAAAAATTATGAATCCTTTTATGTAATTTTTATTAACTTATTTTTTCTACAAAATAGCATTTATAAAAAATGATGTTTACTTCGGCCCGCATAAATTTTTTTATAGAAAGGATACAATTCTAATTTTTGAAATAAAGATTTTTCACCCCAATATCTAGTGCATGGATATTTTTTCATAATTTTTTGTTGGATATATATTTTTTTAATTAATTTTCCAAGTCAGAGTAATTATAATTTGGATAGAGGTGTACTTCGGCCCACATAACTTTTTTTGTATGCATTTGAATTAACTTATTCTATTTTTGTTAGAATAAGGACATCAATACCTAGTGCACATGTATTTTTTAGAATTTTTTTCTCTATTTTCCTATTTTTTCGTACCTGTGAAACAAAGACCTTAATGCTCTTTGAAAATCCTACATTCACAAGAAATAAAAAATAAATATAATAATCAAATTAAATTTATTTAAAATTATACTTTTTGGGAAGCTTATAATAAGGGCTACATACTTGCAAAACATAAATTTTGAATGACTTCATTTGATCCCCCAAAAGGTAAATCAAAAGTGGGTTTTCATCAGCATTTTGATAGGTGTAGAGGAGACTCCATTATAGGTATGGTTTAAAACTAACGGGGTTCTATACAAGGGGGTTTGATCTAAGTGGGTTTGATCAAACCCTCTTTAATTAAAATCCTTTAAACAGAACCTTTAAAGGCTTAAATCATTATATTTTCCAAAAATATGTGATTTTAGGCAAAAATCAGGATGTCCCAAAAAGTGTAACCCATTATTGTGGTAGCACCCTATAATTACTAAATTTTCCATATTGTCTTATGTTTCAACACCTCCAATCCTATTTAGGACACCTATAGGAACACCCTCCTAGGTTTAAGTGAAGAAAAAAGTGTAGAACTTATCTAATCTCATTCATTGACCTTTAACCCTTCATAGTCTATAGATGAAATTTTGTTTTACCTTCCCAAAGACATCCCTTGGCCTTGAAGGTAAAATTATGTTCTAGGATTTTGGAGAAATGGTTTTGGGACTTGATAAAGTCATTCCAAGTGTAATTATAGGCTATCATCTGGAATAATATCCTTTCTTTGTAAGTCTATAAATAGTAGGTCCTTGAAATTTTCTATAAAATTGGTAGATTATCTTATCGTGTGGTGAGATCCTCATCAAGAGTTTTTAAAGTCAATCATTACACTACCTTCATCACTCACCCTATGAAAGGTTGGATGGCCTCACTCAATTTACTTCCTTGTGACTCTAAGGAATTCATCAAAGTTGAAGTGATGCTTACTAATCCTCCCATATATTTCCATTATTTTCCCTCAATTATAGCCAATGATAATAATCATACACTTTAGTTTCTTTGAGTTGTAGTGTTCCCATTTGTCTAAATCCTAGAAAATCGGTTTTTCAATCAAGTATATATACTAGATAAGAAGTCATGTGGAATCTTTTCTATTTTCATACATTAGTCAATTGCTCATACATTTTCAAATTGTTGAGGCTTAGTCATGTTGAAATTTTGGAGATGTTGGAAGCTTGAGTTGTTTGTGAGATATTAGGGTGTTGTTGTTGATGCCAACCCATGTATGTGCTGGTACGTTGTTAGTATTAGTGATGTGCCTAGAGTTGTTGGTGTTGATGTCAACACAATGTGCTAGTGTTACATCATTGATGTCTTACTTCAGTATAGTTGTAGAAGTTGTGTGTTTGAGAGATTGTTGGAATGTTGAAAAGTACTACAGATATTGTAGATGTGTTGCAAAGATTATAGTAGTGTTGATGATGAAGTTGGTTTACTTGGTTTCCAAGCACTTTTGAGAAAATTTGAATAAAAGAGAGTTCAATGTGATAGAGGTGTGTTCAGTGTGTTGCTCCACATTTCTTCATGGAAGAAGATATTCCCATGTGGTTTGCATGTAATGATTAGAGTTGTTTACATTTTTATAATCTAGAGTTTCAGGCTTTAGATCATACTATAGCAAAAGATGTGTTTGATAGTATGTTTGTCAGGTGAACAAGGTGTCTAGGAGAAATGATATTGCTCTACATTTCTCCACATTGTATGTTCTAATGTTGTGGATCTAGGAATGTACTTAAAATTTCTATATCTACCTTCCTTTGAAGTTTTAGGTGATTTGATGTTCCCCAAGGTTGTCTGGTGTTGTTGATGTTTGTGCCAGTGTGTCTGGTTGCACAAAATGAAGGTATTCTTGAGTTTCAATAGTTGCAGTAAGTGTGGTGAATATTATAATTATGTGGAATATTATGAGATGTTGTGGAGTGTTTCTATGGGCTTTTCAAGATGTTTTAGACTTGGAGAGGCATGTTTGGGTTGTGTGTTGGTGTTAGTACAGGTTTTAGCCAACCTGGCATGCTAGCACTAATTATGGAGGATAATTGTTGTTTGAGAAAGTGTTGAGGAGTGTGTCAATGTAGATTTGGGTCCAAGTTAAGTATTGGTGTTGTCTACCTTCACTCTTTTCCTCAGTGGAAGTGTTTGGTGTCGACCTATTTGGTGATGGACGTTTGAGGTGCATACGTTTGCTTAAGGCCAACCTAATTGAGATTGTTTTAGGTCGTGGAGGGTATAAATGCAAGGGGAGTTGTTGTGTGGATTGTGTGTGAATTAGTGTGTGATATGAATTTGATCAAGTGTTATCATCTAAGTGAGAGCTTTAATTCCTATGACTTCTAGATGCAGTGAGCAAAAGGTGTCTATATTTCAGTCTATTTGATGAGTTATTTGTGCTTCATTGGAACTTTACCTTCAACATATGAGAAATGCATTGTTAGTAGTTCAAAATGGTAGTGATCCACCCCTTCTTATGTTCTTTCTTCTTTCGGATAATTAGTCCTTTTGGCTATGAACCATTGGCAGTGAGCCTTATTATATGCAGTGTTGCAATTCATATGTACTGAGCTAATCCTCATCGTGGTTCTTCCCTTATTGGTGTTTCCATGTAAATTTGGTGTTCTTATGTGTTTTGATGTGTTTACATTATTGGTTTACATGTTTATATTCTATTAATGCATTTTAAGGGTTTAATGGTTGATAAGGGTTTGATGAGATATTGAGTGATTGAATGCTTTAAAGTATACAACTGATTCACCCCCCTCTCAGTTGTCATGTGCATATAACAAGTCAATCATCTTTAAATATATAATGTCCAGAGGATTAAGATGGACATCCAAGAATGAAATTCCCTAGCATTATGCAAGCTTGGGAATTTTCTTAGAAGAGTAATAACATCCTTGGTATCCTCCTTGAATTCAATCTTGTGAAGGACATTTTCCATCTTCGTTGTTGATTTCTTTCTCTATAGAAGAAAATTATTGCTGATGAAGTTTGGAACTTGTTGTGTCTTGCTTTAATAATACTTCAATGCCTCCTTCATATTGATCTTATTATGTTGGGCACATGTGGGTAGCCCAAACACTCTCTCAATGACCTCTAAGTTGATATCTAGTAGAATTTGGGCTACAATTCCAACACCTTTCTCTACTTCTAGTCATACCTTTGAGCGCAAACCAAAATTAACTTAAGTGACTAGAGGGAGACCAAAAATATAATAGATTGAATCAATCTAGAGATCTAGAAATATGCTAGGCCTCAAATGTTCTATACCTTTCATTGTATACTTGTTGTAGAAACTCTTATAAATTCACATGCCCAAGGTTAGTGTCTCCAATGTCATCCTAAGGGGAGAACATATTTGAAGCAAGATGATATCCTCTATATTTTTACTTCATATATCTCTATGATCGGTCTCCTTGCATATGTACCATCAGGTACAAACACAATCCATTAGATAGTTTAGTAATAATCAATTGCTAGCTTTGTGATAGATACAAGCAATTAATTTATAAATCAATAGATTAAATACACAAGCTATGCCATATAGAAAGAGCTTGATTATGGTAACATAGTAAATAGAAGTTTCAATGATGCAATTGGGATTATACCAAAAAAATTACTATTGGTTGATTATAAAGTTCCAGTTCACACAATTGGAAAATTCGACCTTGAGATCTCAACATGATTCATACCTAGAGTATCAGAGATTTTAAAAGTATAATACTTGATGGCATAACCTAGTATATATTTAGTAAGCATATTTACCCCAATTTATTAGAAGACAAGCATACCAAACAAGATTGACCCCATGTACCTAAGGAGGTAAAATACTAGAAAGCATTGGGGATTGGGCATATTCCATAACATATGCATAAATTAAACACACAAACATATATCCATATCTATGACTCTAAGAAGATATGTGAGGTAAAATGTTAGGTGTGAAGAATTGGGAATAATGCTTAACTCATGCCACAAAGCCAAGAAATAAGGATAAGCTTGAACTTGTGATCTTGCAAAGTTACTGCAATGTAAAAATGCCAAAGGTTAGAGGTCAAGGATAACATTTAACTCATATCAAAAGGTATCTAAACATAAGTATCTATGTATCTCTGACACTAACAAGATATACAAGGTAAAGATGACAAAGGTCAGAGGTTAGGGATAATGCTTAACTCATACCAAAAGGCATCTAAATAGAAGTAACTTTGAATCTTTGAATACAAAAATATATGCAAGGTAAAGATGTCAGAGATAGAGGATTGGGGATACCTCATAATTCATACTCAAAAGAACTCAATCACGAGGATAGCCAAAATTGTGAATCTGAAAAGAACAATAAACTCTAAATATGGAAGCTATGCATTAGTGATCGTAAAGAACATCCCAAAAATGAGATGGCAAGACAAACTTCGCAAAGTTTGATGTCAAACAAAGGGTTTATGGAAGCATAATGTCACCAAGAAAAAATGACCTTAAACTCTAATAAATTTTTAAAAATGGACCTATAAAAGGAGGAAAACAAAAGTACAACTAGGGCACACCAAAAAAATAGAAAATGTAAAAATGAAGAAACCAAAGAAGAGACAAATGAATGACCAAGAAACAATCAAGAGAAAAATAAAAGCCCTAGCACACCCTCAATGAGAAGCACCACAAACAAAAAATTAAAAAATTAAAAATAATAACAAAGCAAATGTAAAACTAAAATGCCATTAACAAACTAGGAGTGGAATGAAATCCTAATTGGTTGACGGCATGAGGAACGATAAGAAACACATGACACACACCCAAAAGAGTAGCAAATGCATGCACGACAGCAACACACCCTCAAGCACTAGAAGTTTCATACCACGTCATGAGCAACTCATTCATTGAGAAGCAATAAAGCAGCATAATCAATAGAGTTCAAAGATACACAAATAAATGAAAACAAAGTGATAAAAATACACATCAAATGAAAACAGAATCTAAAGTATATGATTGAGCTCAAAGATACACAAACAAATGAAAACAGAGTGATGAAAATACAAACCAAATAAGAACAAAACCTAAAGTGCATGAGTGAAAAAATTACGAGTAATACAAAATTGAGCTCAAAGATATACAAAACAAATGAAAACAAAGTGATAGAAAGCACAAAGTGAAAAAATTGCCAGTAATACAAAACTGAGGGTAGATTAGGGTGAGGTCATATCACATAGCTGGGCTATTTAAGAAGACGGGAGCATTTCGAAATAACCAATTCTCTCTTGACAGAGGAGAGGAAAAGAAATAATCTTTAATATTCTGTGCTGTTGACTGTTGAAATTTCCGAATAGTTGTGGAATCCAAGATCTTCAGAGTAAAGCCCACTAGTGAGTTCAATTCATTCCCCCACTGCCATGGAGTTCAATTTTTAGGAGACAATAAGTAAAGCTCTCATTGATCTTCAGAACCCCTGGAGCACACCGTTCCTCATATTATCCTCTGTGCTTGCCTCAACCATGTTTTTGTTGATCATAGCCAAGAATGGGAAGTTCCGAAATGGCAAAAACCTTCCTCCAGGAAGTCTGGGTTGGCCTGTGATTGGCGAGACTATTCAGTTTCTGAAAGCACACAATCCCACAAATCCAAGGATTGGGTAAAAGAAAAGGTTGCCAAATATGGCCCTGTTTTTAAAACATCCCTAATGGGGTGCCCAACAGTGATCCTCACTGGCCAGGCAGGCAACCGCTTTCTCTTCTCTTCCACAACGATGGACACAGCATGATGAATAAGCAACCCAAAAACATTACCAGGATTTTTTGGTGAACTTTCTGGCGAAGAGCACAAGAGGATAAGAGGCGCCATCATGCAGTTCATCAAGCCTGAGGCATTGCAGAGTTTTGTGGGCCGAATGGAGTCTGTTGTTGTGCAGCATTTTGCTGATTGTTGGGAAGGAAAGGACAGTATTACAGTGATGCCATTGATGAAGGAGCTTACTTTCCAAGTTGCGTGTGATCTGCTTCTCAATTTCAAGGACAAGGAAGAGAGGGAAAGTTTGGTCAATGAGTTTAATACTGTTGTGAAAGGAATTTGGTCTATTCCTGTGGATTTGCCAGGAACTGCCTTTCGCAAGGCCTTCCAAGCCCGTTTTCGTGTAACCAAGAAGATATTTTTACTTTTGGAAGCGAGGAGAAGGGAGATAGAGCAAGGCAAGGCCTCCCCTGGACAAGACTTAATGTCATGTTTGCTCAACATGAAAGATGAAAATGGTGAGCCCCTCACAGAGGAGGAGATCTTAGATATCGCCATAGTTGTCATGATAGCTGGCCAAGATTCTACTTGTAATCTTCTAATTCATCTTTTGAGAGGATTGTCCTTGAACCCACATATCTACCAGAGTATTCTCCAAGGTATTTTCTTTTTAACGTGCAACTTATTAGCAATTTTGCGTTCCACTGTTGTTTCAGTTCATCATTTCAATTATCTAGATCTCATATGGTTCCATTAAGATTTTCATGTTATTATACATCAGAGCAAACAGCAATCTTAAAAGGAAAAGAGCCCAATGAACCTCTTACATGGGAGGATTTACGGAAAATGAAGTATACATGGAAGGTAGCTCAAGAAACATTAAGTTTGTTCCCTCCTATATTTGGTGGTTTCAGAAAAGCAATTGAAGATGTTGAATATCAAGACTATGTGATTCCTAAAGACTAGCAGGTATGATATTTCTTCCTAGAAAGTAAATTAAAAATAAAAATAAATATAAGAAATGGGTGTGCTTTAAAATGTTATATTTTGTATAGGTTATTTATTATAATTTGTATATTTGATTTATATAAGTAATTTTTATTAAGCAGTTGTTTTGGGAAACTAGCTCCACACATCAGAATGAGGAAATTTTCAAGGAACCTCATAAGTTTGATCCATCTCATTTTGACACTCAAGTTTCATGTTATGTGTTTACATCATTTCGAGGAGGTCCTCGAATGTGTTGGTTATGATTTTGCAAAGATAGAGACAATCATATTTTTGCACCATTTAGTAACCAAATGGAAGTGGTCAATGAAGGATCCCAATGAAAAAATAATGTGTGAACCTTCTCCTGTCCCTATCATGGGATTGCCAATAAATCTTCAAGACAAGGGAAAATGATTGATTCACAAATAATATCATTTTCATGCAGAAACTAATATAGATGACAATATATATTGTATATATATATTTATGTATGAAAATAGGGCATATATAGTGGATTTCAAGAAGCAAATAGATGTTTGAAAAATATTTTGTGATGATTGAGAGGGTATGATCAGATTGCCTCCTTTTACAAAGATAATGGCATGTAAGTTGGAATAATAGCTTGTGGTTTTTGAGAGTGAAAGATGATGTGTAGTTATGTCACTTTAAAATAGAAGATCATTACTTATTATATGAAACTAGCACACATTATTTTGAAGATGGTTTTCATTATATTTTTGACATTAAATATATTAATTTTACTTACCAAACTAATAGTTAAATGTTATGAGGTCTCAACTTATTTTAGGATTTTTTATAAATTTTATGTTGAGTCATTGAATCATGTAATATTAAACTTAAGGAAGCATGTATTATTTCAACTATACTACAAAAGGAGCAATACAAATTTAACACATGTATAATAGTCCAACATTCACCATCTAAACATGGATATGCATCATTAAAATTTAGTTCAAGCACATGAATCTTGTGGACTTAAAACATTTCTTATATTCAATAAACAACGACGTGCATACCTCTAACTACAAATGATACATGAAACAACCTTATGATAGAATTAGAATTCATAAGGTAGTTAGATAATCTTACATTTTCTATTCTTATGCTAGAGAATTTGCATGCGAAGAATGAAAATATCTAACCCCTTTAATTAATATCTAGGTAATACAAAATATTCCTATTTCTATATAAATATTTCTAAATATTACTTAAATTTATATTTATTATCTTGTAATAGTTTTTTATTAATAATCAATTACTATACCTATATTTCTAAAGAGAATTAATACTCAATCATATATAATTTTTGTCATCACTTAAGTATAAGTTTTTCTTTAGATCTCTCTATTATTTTCTCAATTTAACCTCAAAAATTGATTTTTTTATATTTTTGTGATTTTGAATTCTTTATATCAAATAGTATGTTAAGAAAAATGAAGGCATCTAGATATATTCTCAAAGATTATGTTTATGAAATAAATGTTATATACTTTTGTTATCACATTATTTATACTAAGTATTATATTTATAAGAATAGACTAATCAAAATCAATCCTCATAGAACATATTAAAAAATATTATATATATAAGAGATAATTATTATAATAAAATATAGGTACATTAACCATCTCATTTTCATTTTCAATGTACACATATCTAATAATAATAATAAGTTCGTCTAATGGCTAGAAAAATTATTTACCAAATTTAAAAAATTAATATATATAATATGATATACAATATTTTACATCTTCTATCCAAGATTAAAATGGCATGTTTTTATAAATATTACTTTAATAAGATTTTTCAAAGATCTAGATTATATCCATATCCTACTATATGTTCATGCAAGTCATTTTAGAATTATGTTTGTTATAAATATTATTTTAATAATATTTGTCAAAGATCTAGATTATATCCATATCCTACTATATGTTCATGTAAGTCATTTTAAAATTATGTTTGTTATAATATTACTTTAATAAGATTTGTCAAAGATCTAGATTATATCCATATCTTACTATATGTTCATATAAGTAATTTTAAAATTATGTTTGTTATAAATATTACTTTAATAAGATTTGTCAAAGATCTAGATTATATACATATCCTACTATATGTTCATGTAAGTCATCTACACATCAACATTTGTTAGATAAAATTTGCATCACCAAGTGGTTCATGTTACCTTCCTCCAAGAGGGAATATATTGTGTATATAATTAACTCATATTATAGTCGCTACTTTAGAAAATTAAATATTACTTTAATAAGATTTGTAAAAGATCTAGACTATATCCATATCCTACTATATGTCCATGTAAGTCATTTTAAAATTTTGTTTGTTATAAATATTACTTCAATAAGATTTGTCAAAGATCTAGATTATATCCATATCGTACTATATGCTCATGTAAGTCATCTACACATCAAATTTTGTTAGATAAAATTTGCATCACCAAGTGGTTCATGTTACCTTCCTCCAAGGGGGAATCTATTGTTTATAATATAATTAAATGATATTATAAATCCCTATTTTATAAAATTAAATATTACTTTAATCCGATTTGTTAAAGATCTAGATTATATCCATATCTTACTATATGTTCATGTAAGTCATTTTAAAATTATGTTTGTTATAAATATTACTTTAATAATATTTGTCAAAGATCTAGATTATATCCATATCCTACTATATGTTCGTGTAAGTCATCTACACATCAACATTTGTTAAATAAAATTTGCATCACCAAGTGGTTCATGTTACATTCCTCCAAAGGGGAATCTATTGTTTATATAATTAAATGATATTATAAATATCTATTTTAGAAAATTAAATATTAAAATTTTTTATATAATTAAATGATATTATAAATCCCTATTTTAGAAATTTAAATATTACTTTAATAAGATTTGTCAAAGATCTACATTATATCCATATCCTACATGTTCATGAATGTCATTTTAAAATTATATTTGACATAAATCCCTATTTTAGAAAATTAAATATTACTTTAATAAGATTTGTCAAAGATCTAGATTATATCCATATCTTACTATATGTACATATAAGTCATTGTAAAATTATGTTTGTTATAAATATTACTTTAATAAAATTTGTCAAAGATCTAGATTATATCCATATCTTACTATATGTTCATGTAAGTCATCTACAAATCAACATTTGTTAGATAAAATTTGCATCACTAAGTGGTTCATGTTACCTTCCTCCAAGGGATAACTATTGTGTATATAATTAAATGATATTATAAATCCATATTTTAGAAAATTAAATATTACTTTAATAATATTTTTTAAACATCTAAATTATATCCATATCCTACTATATGTTCATGCATGTTATCTACACATCAAAATTTATTATAAAATTTGCATCACCAAGTGATTCATGTTACCTTCCTCCAAGGGGGGAATCTATTGTGTATATAATTAAATGATATTATAAATCCCTATTTTAGAAAATTAAATATAGTCAAAGTATATTTTTCCATTCATTGAGACATCCACAACTTCCATAATAGAGAAAGGTTCATTTATGTGGGACGTAACACACCCATTATAATTCACTTAGAATAAAATCCATCTATGATGGAGTGGAGGTGAGCAATGAGTAAGAGTGGGAATTTGAATTCCCCTATTGTAGAGAGTGAGGATGATGTGGATTTTTAGGATGAGGTGGATGATTTATTTTTCTTGGATGTCCATGGGCTCCAGTGGTTGCAGCTAGGGGTTTTTGGTGGTTGGTTTGAAGGAACTAAAGTGGAAGTGGTTAGCATTTCTTTGGATGTAGTCCCTGATGAGGATCCATTTTTTGCCATTTTTACATCTTTTCTTCTTACATGAGGTTGGTTGGGTCATAGCTACAACTATCTAATGTGGGGTGTAGAGATATTTTCATGTTTGTTAATCATTGGTGTGCCCTGCAATGACATGGTTGCGGCTTACTGGTGGTATTTTTGTTGGTCTAGTTGTTTTGATGCTACCAATATTAAGCTTTTGAGCTTGGAGTTGAACCCCAAGTGGTCCTTGAAGATTTTGAAGGTGTTGAGGTTTGTTTTATTTTTTTTGTAGATGTTCTGCTCAAGGGGTTATCTTAGGAGACCCCTATTACAGATGTCTAGGGGAGTGTCTACTGCCCCTATGAAGAACTCAATTTTCTCCTCTTCCCCAAGGGAGCTATTTCAAACCCCTTGTGGACATGAAATTCTATTATTTATATGGGTTAGGCTTTTATTTTTTACAGAAGACTTTTTGTTGGCGGGTTTCTATTTTCTTGCTCATGTTCCTTAAGGGAACCATCTTGAACCCCTTTATGGTGTGTGAATCCTCTATAGTTGAAGGGACCTTACTTTCTTATGGTTTGTAGAATACCTGGAGTGAGGTATCCTGGCTGAAGTGTTTTAGAGGTTTTGTGGTTGCCCTTGTTGTTGTGCCTCTTTCACCTATGTTGCCAAAGGATGTTATGTTTTTCCTCACTCCTAAAGTGTTCACTCTTTTTTTTTGTCTATAGTTAGTGTCTTCTATTGAGGTGGAGACCACTCCTTTTGAGGTGGAGACCCCTCCCATTGAAGTGGAGTTAGGTTCTATGGAAGTGGTGGGTTGGTCACTTTTCTAGTAGTTTTCTCTCCTACAACCCCTATTGTTGTGGTGGTCATTCCTATTGATATGGAATTTAAATTTGCTGGAGATTTGATACTATAATGGAAAGGGTTCTCATATAATCCTCCTATAGAGGGGAGCTCTCTCCTATAGAGGTGGAGTTGGGGTTGGCTAGTTGGGTTGGATGGTATTGCAAGAGGGTTTTTACCTCTCTATACTTTTTTGTGCCACCTATCTCTTCTATTATGATGGGGAGACTGAACAAGCTGAAGGTTCTAAAAATGAGCTTTTGTTGTTCTCTTTTTTGGTCGCTCTCTAGTGGAGAATCTGAGTCATTAAAGCATAATTTATCTTTCCTTTCACACACTTTTAACACTATCTCTATTAGATATTCAATACAATTTGCACACACACTTCATCACACTTGTACACTTCTCCATCTTGTTACATCTAAAATGATCTCATATTTATATACATGGAAACACTTCAAAAATTCAATTAGGTCATCCAAGAAGAGGGTAAAAATGAATTCAACAAGTCAGCCACCTAAACATAATGCGGTCATATCCAAAAGATAGAGAGGACCAAAAATAATCTTATCACTTCTTCCAATGTGATCCAAAATGATTTACACATAGATGCACATAAACCTAAGTTGGCATCAAAGAAACATGTGGATGAGATGTGAAGCACATAACTAATCATCTCATAAAACCTCTTCCAATTGAATTAACTTGATGTGGTCCCAAACAAGATAGATCAGGACCAAAATCTATCATAACATATCTTCCATTAATAGATAAAATCCCAAAGAACATGGCACAAGTAAATGAATAAGCCTTGTTGGCTAGATATCCACAAATAACCCATAAATCCAACTTAAGACACAATGTGACACCAAAGAAGCCAATTAGCCATGTGTGGATCACACACATCCAAAAGAACTTACATACACTTCTTTCATATTGTCACGCCATCAACAACTACCATGGATCAAACAAGTATATAATACTTCATTCAAGAAGCACATAATACATAACCAGATGATGTAGCATTACTAGAACAACTTTCATACCACTTCAATACTTGAAATTAGAATTGAGATACTGCATATAAATTTAGAGAACACTCACCAAGCCACAGGAGTATAGACATAAATGTAGATAAGTACAGAGCATTTCTTGGACCAATCTAGACAACCAACAACATTGACAACCTTTTTCAATTCAAAGAACTCTCCTCAACAACATAGTGACCTTGAAAGATAGGAGTGCAATGTCCACATATCACTAACATTGAATCTCAAACCATAAGACTAGATCTTCAACAATGGAGGAATGTAGAGTATTCTCCTAGGTAGACTTCAATGTAGCTTCTTGAACCAAAATAATCTAAGCAACTTGCAGAGACCAAAACTTTCTTTCAACAACCCATGCATTATTAGGAACAAGAGGAAAGAGAATAAGACATACTATAGACCTTTAGCAACATCGCTTTATAATAATTCATGCTTATAATTCTCATTTGAATATATCATTATTAGAAACAATGCACAATACAACTTTTCCTTGACATGACAACTAATCATGAACTTCAATAACTCTTCTTAGATAGGGCATGAACTCAACCATGAACTTTAGAAAATCTTCTTAGATAAGGCATGACATCAACCATGAACTTCAACAACTCTTCTTAGATAAGGCATGATATCCAACCATGAACTTCAGTAACTCTTCTTAGATAAGGCATGACATCAACAATGTACTTCAACCACTCTTCTTAGATAAGGCATGAAGTTTCCAAACATGAACTTCAACAACTCATCATGTATATATCAATGATAGCGCCAATTGAATGTTGTCAAACAATAAAAACCAATAAACAATGCTGACATCACCTGCCAACAATCTCCTCAAGTGTTGACATCAATGAAAACCAACAACTAATGTTGACATCAATGATGAAAATTGTCAACAATCTCCCCCTTTGGAATTGATGGAAACACAAAATACTCATTCTCCCCCTTTGAAATCAAGGAAAAAGGGGTATTTATGTCTGTATAAAGCAACAAAGCCTATTTTAACTTCAGGTACAAAGGGAAAAAGGATCTTCTATTGAAACACCAACACATACCCCCCTTTGGCTAGCAACACATCTTCTTCAAATAGATATATATGCATAACAACTGGGAAACTTCTTCAAGACTCCCCCTTACTACCAGGTTCCCCTAAGGGGTAGCACTCATAAATCTAGAAGAAAAATATATGACATGAATTTCTCCCCCTTGAAAGATGCACCATCTATGCATCTAGTGAGAACAAGGAGGGACAATAACCCCTAGCTTCTATCACATATACTCAAAATTATCCTTTCAAAGTGCCTTTACGAAGATATCTACAATATGATCTTTGGTAGGCACATACTCCATTCTAACTTCATGTTCTATAACCTTCTCTCTCAGAAAGTGGAACCAAATAGAAATATTTTTTGTTCTTGAATGCATTACAGGATTCTTGGAAATGTTAATAGCACTTGTATTTTCACATAGTATAGAATTAGGTTCATCATAAAACACCTTCACATCCTTCAAGATCTACTTCATCCAAAGCACTTGAGTACAATAAGATGTTGCAGCAATATATTATGCTTCTGCTATGGAAAAAGACATGAATCCTATTTTTTATTGAACCATGAGACCAATTTATCTCCCAAAAAGAATGCACTTCCACTTGTACTTCTCTAGTTATCAACACAACTTTCCCAATCAACATCAGTATAGTCACTCAAAGAAAAAAAAATTATCCTTTTTATACCATTTGCCATAATTTGAAGTACCCTTCAAGTATCTAAAAATTATTTTCACAACCTTTTCATGAGATTTCCTAGGATTGGCTTGAAATATTGCAACAAAACATACCAAATTCAAAGAAAACATAACAACTACACCAACTCATATAATTGATCTATTCAAGCACCAGTTGGAACATGTAGTACCTAAACATAAATTTTGTAGAATAGACAGGTATTGTATCACATTGTTATATGAAAATGGAGCTTTGCGGCTCACTAAATCATCTCATACATTAAGATAGCATGCACTGGTTATGTCCACAGATTTGTATGGATAAGAAATCATTTCTAGAATATAGAGCATTCCAATAAGCCTACATCACTTCACTATGCTAGATTGAAACACTATCACTGATATCTTCCACTTCAAAAGGTACAAATACTTGAAAGCTTGGATATGATACCTTCACATTTTGATCAACTTAACTTTTGGACTATAAGAAAAAAACATTTTATGTAGAGAGACACGAACCAAATATACATTGATATTTCCAAAGAGAATGCATTGTGAATGTCTTGGAAAACTTCAAAAACTTTATCTTTATGTACAATACACCAAACTAGAATGGCATCAATGTACCAACCTTCACACACCATCTACCTCCACTAGGATCTTCAAAAGAGTTCCATTTATGCACAAAAAATCTATACACCAACTGATTTGATTCAATTCTTCTTTTAGGTTGAAGTCTTCAACACCTTTTTCTTTTCAGGGGGAAAAAGGTTCGTCAAGTGACATCTCCCCCTAAGATAATGCTCTATATTATTTTTTCTTTGAACCTTGTGTAGAGGGCACACATGAAGAATCATCCTTCTTAGATAATAGTCTTCTTTTTGGACCTCTTCATTTCCATTCTTTTTTAGATTGGGAATTCCATCTTTCTTTAGAACTGAAGGCTTTTCAAAGCCACTTCTGCAGGAGATTGCCTTATATCCTACATTACTACATTTATAACACACAATGTTGTGCTTTGGAACAAATTTGTTCCTCTTCGCCTTAGATCTGAACTTATCATCCTTGTGACCATAATTATTGCAACCATGGCAGTATCATGAAATAAGATAGTATTGTTTATTTGAGGTATAAAAGATTGTTTGTCCATGTTATCATTCCTTCTCTATCTATATCTACAATCAACACCCTTATGCCAAAAAATATTGCAAGAAAAATAGGAACCTTGAAAGGATTGATTGAACTTGTAGGAGTATGTTGTTTTGTAGACAGAGGACTTCTAAATCCTTTTTGCTTCTGATCATAATTTGATCTACCTTCTTTCTTGTCATTTTGAATATTCTTGGAATCTTTGGAGGCACTCTTCCTAGAATCTTTAGTGGAGAACATTTCTTCTTTTTTCTCAATCTTTTCATTTGATTTGGAGCTATCATGACTAGACTTCTCTCCTTTTCCAATTTGTTCCTTTTCTCTTTTTAGGGCATTCCTTAGAGTGACAATTTCCTCTTAAAGCTTTAAACATACAATAGTTTTGTCATTGAGCTTGAAATTCAAACAAAATTTACTCCTCTTTCCTTTTTCAACTCTTATTTTCAAATCAGAGATCATACCTTCTATAAGAGAGGGGGACCACCATGTGTAAGACCCCAGGTCATGGAGGGTCAAGACGTGAGAGGCTGCCCTAACTTACCTCAGCTAAGTGTATTGTTTAGGGTTATGAGGATGAGAATGATGAGGACTATGATGCCCTACAATCACTCTACAATCTCAGGTTTCAATGAGGGGCTAGGAGAGTTAGTTTTTAGGTCCAACTTTGTGCCTCAGGGAGCTCTCTTCCTGAGGACGTCAACACAGACTCTAAACGATAGCACGACACGTTGGAATCTCTAAAGCGCGTTGTAGTTCGTAGGTTAGAAAACAACAAAGACAAGGTTGAACTCACCAAAATGACTAACGACCTAGCTACTCAACTAAAAGGCCATAATGACACTAACAAGTAAACAAAGTATTCTCTAATGTTGTAAAGTAAATAAGCAAGAGTGATGAAAATGAGGAGAATCTCACCAATGAACTCGTTCGATAGTTGATTCTCTGAGACCTCACACACCTACACACAACAAGAGGGAAAATGTTGGGTGGTTGTATAGGGGCCTACCTCAGTCAGACCCTCGTTTAGGTGTTTCCACCACCATGGACAGCCAAAAGAATGAGATAAAGAAGTAATGTCATAAAGAAAGCACAAGCATTACAAAACAATACTATGCTACGTGCTAATACATTTGACTGCAAAATACGATGAAACTGTCCGATGAAATATGTAAAATTCGATGTTCGTCGGGTGCTTGTAAAATTTGATGTGTAATTTCCAATTTTTTGAAAGTTTATCCCCGACGTTCGTCGAAATTTCAACGAACCTAGGGTTTGTCAGAATGTCGACTATTATTTTCATCGAATT
>VDFB02271358.1:1247003576-1247026436 GCA_007258455.2 Sequoia sempervirens | reverse complement strand
TAGAGGGTAGAGGGGAGAGAGATAGAATTAGGGTAGATAGGGTATAGAAAAAGAGAGAAAATAATTCTATTAAAAAACTAACTTTCTCATAGCGCGAGTGCATTTCAAGAATTAGAGATATGACCATTTTTAGCAAGAAATAATGTGCTTGTGTTATAATGTGAGTGTGTTAGAATGTGAGCACATTTTTTCTTGCTCTAAAACTGATAAAAAACTCAATATACATGTGATCTCAAGGCCCACATTCTGGATATTCTCCTGGTTCTGTGTGTGCTCCAACAAAAAGTAGTTTTTTAATGATGTTGTGAAGTGTGCATGCATGTTTTTCACATTCCACCACCTTTTTCATGATCTTTCCACCACCTTTGCATGAAATAGAAGATTTTTCACATTGAAAGGCATATAATATCAATTCAAGTTTGAATTTCAATGAAAACTGAGATACAATTGAAGTTTGGAGGGGAACAAGCTTTTGAAAAAGTCAAATTGTTGAGGAGTTTGAAGAAAGAAGAAGCTAAGGCTACATAATTGGGTAGAACTCCTCCATTTGAAACTCTGGTTTTTTAGGTATGTGAAGTCCTTACACATTTTCTTTCATTCTATTATGGCTTGATTTCATTTTTTTTATTTTGGATATTCCATGTTGATCATTGTTTTATTCCATTATAATCTTAGGTTGTCAATGCACATTTTAAATTACACAATTCTATACACTTTCCAATTACATTTTTAAACCACATCTCTTTGAGGCATTTTGTTATTTAAAAATTGACTTACCTTGTGTATGCTTCCACATTTTGTATACACATATATATGGCATACGTTTTAAGGAAGTAAAATAAAACATCATTTCTCAATCCTTTATTATGGATGCGCATACCACTCTCCGAAGCTTTCATTGAGGTATTTTTCCAAACGGTTATACCAAGCAACTAATTGCCTTGTATATGCTACCAAATTTTCCATAGATGTTGTGAATGGTGATCCTAGACCTGCACAAACACAAAGAACAAACAAATTATTAGTCCAATATGCAAGTTAGAAACAACATTCCCCATAAGATTCATTTGAAATATCAAGAACAAGAAATAAATGAAGAACATGAATAACAACTATCTAATCTTGCTCAAAATAAACAAACTCTCAATATCATGGGGGAATTGGTGCCATTTTGATGTGGAAAATGGCCCTTTCCCAATTCCTTGCAAGCTTGATGATCAATGGTGAAGATTTGATGCTCCTTGATGAAATTTCTGCATAACCTAACTATGAAATCATGAAAATGGATGAAGATGGATGAACTTTGCTCAAGAACTTGGAGATAATTCAAATGCATAAACTTGTGGATGAAAATGCTGAAGATTGTGGATCCAAATGAGCATGGTGATATTACATGGATTGTGGATGATCAAATACAATAGAGGAGGCATCTATTTATAACAAAGAAGGATGGATGATTGAAGAATAGGATGAATGTGGGATTAAAGATGGACCAATGGCATTGTGCCACTTGTCAAGATGCCAATGGAAGGAGGTTTAACACATTCTGATCAATGTGCATGCATTTGAAATTTGAATTTGAAGAAGTGACATGTTTAGGGAGGATGTAAGAAGAGTTAAATGCCACTTGGCTCAAGGCAAAGAACATGTAAGAGGATTTTAATGCCTTGTTGGAAGAGAAAAGTCCTTTTGGAGGGACTTTTTGAATTTGAAGAATATTCCAAATTTGATGCCCTTTTTGGATGAAAATAGAGATTTAATAAATCAAATAAATTGATTTATTGTGTAAGTTGCAAAATCTAGAGGATTTGAGTGATTAGGATTAGGATTAATTATGATTTGATTAATCTAAGAGGAGATTAGTTGATTTGACAATTTGATTTAGATTTTAGGATTTAAATAAATCAAAATGAGAGGAATAATGAATTTAGACTTAAATAAATAAAGTTTGATTTATTTAATTAAAGAGGATGGTGTTAGATTAAATCAAATAAAGATTAATTTATTTAATTTAAGGAAGGTGACTTTAGAGATTAATTAAATAAAATGAATTATTTAATTAAAAGAGGGACTATAAGATTAATTAAATAAAATTATTTATTTAATTAACAGGAGATGATGACTTAATTAGATAAAATTGATTTATTTAATTAAGAGATGAAATGTGACGAATTTAATTAAATGATTAGTAAGGAGATGATTTAGGCAGAACTGGTGTTAGTAAAATCACGATCAGGTGTATAGGATCAATCAATATATTTTTTTGTGTCTACATTTTTTCCCTCTTTGAAGCAATGCACTTGCTACGTTGGTTCAAAGAATAAACTCTTGAGATCAAAATTCAAAAAAAATTCCAATTTTTCAAATGCCCCACTTCTGCCCCAACAAACGAATTACACTGGTGTATTGCCCCCTCGAGAGATCAAACAAAAAAATGGATTTTTGGGTTGATCTCATGACAAAGAGGTTGAAGATTAGTTCAGTTCAGAGAGGACTAGAAAGCTCGAATGTTTGATTTAGACAATTATGATGATATATAGACAATAATTGACCATGGGTAGCCTCATGAATATTTTGATATAACACACAAATCCGATTCTTGGATAGAAATGTTAGTAGAGATAGAAGAATAAGAAGAAAATGATGGATATAAGAAGAAGAATAAGATGGATGAACCCTTGATTCTAAGAAGATGTAGAAGTCCAAAAATTCCATGAGTCATTGCGACTTTATTAGATATGATGATGGATGATGATGATGATGATGATGCTTTGCTTATCAAGAATTAGGATTTTAAAAGGGCTACTTACCTTATGTTTGATAACACACATAGATACAATGCATCAAGGTATAAAGAACCAGGATTGTATTGTATCTAGTGAGATGGAATTTGACTTGAAAAAAAAATAGGAGTATTTTTGTTCACACCTAACATACAAAAACCTTACTAGGATGTACTTCAAATATTTCAAACATCTCAAACTAAAACACGGAAAGGAAAACCCTAATAATGTAATAGTCAACAAGCTATCCAAAGCACCTTCTATCCATACCCAATAAAGCAAGTGTTCACCAAGGTTATATTACAAGAACATCCTGTTGGAAACAAGCAACACTGAGAGGGGGGTGAATTAGTGTTGTGCAAAAATTAACTTTGTTATTCTGATCATTAACCTACTTTAAGCATTCAACCAAAAGAAATATGCAGAAAAAAAAAGAAAATAAACACAAAACCATAACACAAGGTTTTTTACATGGAAACCCTGTTAGGGGAAAACACATGGTGGATGGACAATCCACAATATAATCTGAGTATACTCAAAAATAAGTTTACAATATGGGAATGCACTTGCATTCAGGTTCACTACTCAAAATAGGAAGGGACACTGCCTTACAGAGATTTGGATTAGATCCAAGAGAATGAACTGAAATAATAGCATCTACAAATGCTTGATTACAGTTTTGATTAGGCTCAATTGTCAATCGCCTGCCCTTTTGACTTATACTGCACTTTTGCTCTGACTCACACCACAAAATATTTATGCGCAAGTGAAATTGTGCATAAATTTTCTCTAACACTCTTATGATATTTGCAATACACATAGACACACCATGTATACACATCAAAATGATATAATAAATCATACATATATATCCACGACTAACAATTTAATTGCAACAAGTCAACTTTAATAAAACTTAAAAAATATTGGCAACTGTCAGCTCAAATCTTAAGAATTATCCAATGTGCATCCACAACGGTTGTCCACAACTTAGATCAGACCCAAAACATAATGATCAAACACAAGAATATTTGAATAAATATTTCTTGAATATCCGTACCACATTTTATCAACTAAGTTGGCCCCAAAATACTGATAAACAAAAAAGTATCAACCAGATCTCCCAATTTGCACATGACTTGGTATGAGGCACTAAGATTTATGGATAACACAAGAAATACATTGATGCACCTTTCATGAGATCCACAAATCAAAATAACAATTGGAAATTTGCATGTGAATTGTTGAACACCAAACTGTCAGATGATTTGTTCTTCCTAACTATCCTCAATCTACCTGCCAGTGTGAGAAAATGGTCTCATGCGGATCCAATTATCAACTAGGGTTGCCATCATGAAAACACAAAATCATAATTGTAGTGTCTCTTGCCAACAGTCTACCCCTTTGGCATTAATGGAAACACTTAGTGAAAAATGACTAACTGTTTGATCAAAACCAACATGAATTACACTGCCACTACAAAACTTCAAAAAGAAACTTCAATCTCAGCTCAGAAAAGCAACTCCCCCTACGATGACTATACATTTTTCATTGTACACTTCTCCCCCATTGACATCAATGGAAAAAACTGGGGAAACCGAAACAAAATTCCAAAACTTTATAGGCATGAACTTGTAACAAAACTGTTATGTGACCACACATTAAGTAAGATTGAGCTTCTATAGATTCTAGGTTCTCTGGGTCACTAAATGCCAAAGCAACTTTCACTTCCTTGAAAGAACTCACCATTATCTCAATCTTTAGACAAATCAGTCCTCTAAGTTCACTTACTCTCCCAATAATCCTATCATTTTCACTCTTCAAGCATGCTATTTTGTCAAGTAGAGATGTGACTTGACCTTCTTTCTGAGCAACATCACCAGCTAATGGATCAAAAGTATCAGAAATGATAGCCAATTGATTTTCAAGATCCTTCACCTTTTTCTCATTACCTTCAGTAAACTTGGACAAAACCAAACATGCCTTATAGCCCTTTCCAACTTTAGATATAGAACCTTGAATGTTCTTCATGTAGGTGGCTAATAGATTCTTATCTTTTGCAATCACTTCCTTCAACCAACTAACTATTTTTGCACTTTATCCTCAACAGATTCCTCAAGAGACTCGAATTGAGTACTTACAACATTTATGAGCTTCTTAAGCTCACCAGAAGAGGAACTAGAAAAATCCTTCATATGAGTAGGCATTAATTTATGTAGAACTCTAGATGGAAGGCTTAGTAATTCACTATCCTCTATGTGAGACTTTAGAATCTTCTCACTGGCCTTAGCTTGAGAAATTGATGTGACCATCATTTGAATTAGGGAAAAAGTGGATAGATTGATTGGGATTTCATCCAATTTAGGATCAAAACCTTCCTGGTGCTCCATCAGAGATTTCTTCACTGCCTTGGTAGTGTCTCTTGCCTCCACTCTGATCTCATTAACTTGATCTTTTTCTTCTTCAGCCTTGGGTTCTTCAAAGACTATTTTCATATTGCTTTTAGGAACTTCAACCTCTTCATTTTACACCTCCTTCTCCTCAACTAATACCACCTTAGGAACTTCAGTTTCCATAGGTGTATCTATATTTTCCACATTAGGAGGAATCTGAAAATCCTCAGGATCTGCATTCACTTCCTCATTTTTGGAACATTTTCAGTATTCATTTCCTCAACATTAATCTTATTATTTGACAAAAACTCTTCCAGAATATCCTTGGTTTCACAAACAACAACATCAGTTTCACCAATCATGAGTTTATTCACCCTTTTCTTACTCTTAAATTCCTTTTTAGCCTTTTCAAGAAGTGAATTCATCTCCTCAATTGACATTTCTAAACATAAATCTACAAGAATTCTCTTCCTCAGATTCTCTTCTTCTATTCTAGCACTTAATCTTCTCAACTCCAAATTATCATACAAACTCTTTGGTAAGATAGACATAATCTTGACAAGAAATTTATTGAAAATGTTCATATGTTTTATTATGGCTTCTTCAAGAATTCTTTGACTTGATTTATCAAAAGTCTCATACAATTGACAAAGGGGATTAAGATTACTATCCTTGATTATTGCATTCTCAACTTCCTCAGTTGACATACCAAGTTTATCAAAATTTTCCTTCTTTGATTTTCTTCTTTTCCGGAAGACTTTCTCTTGTTTAACTTGATAGCCTGAGTTTTGGTAGCTTTAATTTCTCTCAAAACTTCTTCTGATTTTGTTTCCTCATCTTCTAAAACATGTTCATATGTTCTTGTGCTTTTATTCTTCTTCCTTTTGCCAGAAAGCTTGTCTTGAGCTAGCTTCACCGCAGGAGGGGATAAGGATGGGGAACTCCTTGTAGAAGATGCTCTTGGACTAGCAGACTCTGTTTTTTCATTCTCTGCTTCAGCCTCTTCTCTCTTCCTTCACACTTCTTTCAATTTCTCTACAGGTATGCCCATATTTTCTACAAGAACTTCTACCTCTTTCCTTACTCTTTTGATTATCACCGGTTTTTTCAATTCTAGATGAACTTGCATACTTTTCTCTGCATAATTTCCAAACCTCTCTTCTCCCTATTCTAAAGTTGAACTCAACAAGTGTACTGCATACATCTTCAAAATGTTCTCCTCTACTTCATATCCCATAGGCATAATCCATATTGTTCTGGGATCAACAACTTCCATATAACATTGGTCAGTACCCACCATGAAGTAGATAGTATCTTTGTATTGTTCCACAATTGAAGTGGGAATTCTTTCCTTGGCATGCATCATATTCTAGAAAATTTTTAAGTATCCCCAGAGGTAGTATTCCTGACCTAACGATCGCCAATTCCAAACAACACATTCCTTATCATAACAACTACAAGCTCATCATTTTTCCAATGTACTTTTCCAACACCTGGAACCTCAACCATGAAATAGAAAAATAAACACAATAGTAGATTACCATATTTGAAAGTTTTCTTCTTATCTTTCTTGATTTTACTTAGATTCTCCATCAAATAACTTCTGAGTAGCTCACACAAGTCATATTCTAAATTTTTCTTTACTGTTTCATAAGTTGCATAGATGGTTGTACCAGATACAAAATTATCCCAACTAGAATGGTATATCTTGTAGCCAATGACCATTGATGCAAATTTTACATCCACTTTTGCAATATATTCTATTGTCACTGCCCTTTTGTCCCATTGCGTACCTATTGCCTGAGTAACCTTCTCATTCTTCATGGATTTCAAGATTGGAAGTCTACTAGTGGGATTTAGACCCGTGACTGCACATATAGCCTCTTTTATGATCTTGAAGGGTATATTTAGCCACATGAACTCCACATGAACACGACTCAAGATGTATCTAACCCATTCATTTTCCTCAAATATGGGAAATTTCACAAACTACGTGAACTTCTCCTCTAGGGTTTGAAATTGTGGCTTTACAAAAAAATCTTCTTTAATTATATGATGGGAATACATATTCATTATTTGAGAGCTTCCTAATTCTTCAATATTGGCATGTGTATAAGCCCTAGTATCTTCTGTGTGCAATAATCATACGGTACAAATGAAATGCTCCTAAGGACCTGGTCTCAATAGACTTATAAGGATTCCATTTGAATTTTGGACGTGGGACTTCGACTACTAGAGGAGTCGCTATGATTGCAAAATCACAAATTCATAGGATTTTCAATAAATACCTTTCCGTCGGATCAGAGTTTGATCACAAATTCTTCTTCATGCTTTGAATCTCTCCACAATTCAACAAAGTTCACTCTAGGGCTCTTCAAACTACTTTCCTCAAAAAAGCAAAGTGACAAATGAAGGATAAAAATGTTCTTTTATCGTCCACACACCTAACCCTTTTGTCGCAATAAATGATTTTACCCTAGTTCATCTAGTTACTATGTTTCCATGCACTGAGACAAATAATTCTTCTACAGGTCTCCAAAACTCTACAATACTGCCTCCAATTGGGTTAAATAGCATTTGAAAAGCATTGATCCACCTACTGGACTAGTCCACATTCTAGTATCAATTTCCTGCAAGGGGGTTAATGGATTTTTCTGACAGCTCCCCCTAGGCCAAAGACCTAAAACTAATTCTTGGAGGAATTATCAAAAGTAGATTTTGGTGCTAGTGTATTTCCTTCAATAGAGGGATTCTTTTTCACCCATTTCTCCAATATTTTCCTTCTGATCACATCTGTAGTAACTTTCCCTTTTCCTTTGACATCCTGCCATGTATCTTGTCTTATTGGACCTCTTATGTTCCAACAGAATCTAGAAATATGGCCAAATTTGTTGTAGTTGTAACACAACATTTCTCTGTTCAGACCAACTGTTCCACGAATTTTTGCTTGATCTACAATGCTTAGTGTATACACCTAAAAATGGTCATCGCATTCAATTAATTAAATACAACCTATTTGATTAATACTTCAACTACATATAAATAAGGTCTTACTTTATTTATATTGTTCACTTTCCTTTTAATTCTCCTAATTCACATTCTTCTAAATTAAATAAACAAAAAATCCTAAACGTGTTTATTTAATTAATCTTCCCTAATCCTAATTAAGAATTAGAGCACATTTCTACAACTTTTTTATGTGCCACCTCATAAAGGTCACATGAAAGTAAATAAGCCTAATTATTAATTGGAATTATCCTCACACACTTCCAGCAATAAGAAAAATCACATGGCTTTATTCCCCCACATTTCCAACAAATTTGGAGCACATGGGTCTTTGTTTCACACACTTGGAATCTCATACATTTGGCATGCTTCCAATTGGTCAAGGGATTCTCTTCACACAGATGGCATGTTGCCCTTTGTCAAGGGGAGAACATCCTAATTCCTTTCATCTCCACCATCTATCTTGTCTCCTTTGAATTTGAATCGCTGATAGGTTCCACCTCACAAAATGCTTGAAAAACTCTATAAAGACACCCTCTTGTCTTAGAATTTATCATCCACCTTTTGAGTAATGTTATAATGCTATTTTGAAATACAAATTGGAATAGTGTTATAATGCCATTTTTCATCCACACTTTGAGTATTGTTACCATGTAGGTTTTTTGTAGGAGCTTGGAGCTTTCATGGAGTCTTATACTTAGCTTTCATATCATGTGTTACTTTGCATTACCATCTTAGATTAATTAATTGTCATAGTTACATTTTATCATCCCCATTGCATCATAGTTACATTTTAGGTTAGTTTGCTTTATGTTTGCATTTGAGCATATGAATAATCATGGATAGTTCACTATAGTTGCATATCATCTCACTCATCTCCACTTGTTTATCTATCATCAACATAATCTTTCATTTATCGTTGCATCCATTATCCTTTCCATCATTTTGTTTTATTTATGAGCATACCACTAATCATTCCAGCACACATTTGCACATAGAAATCATCTTATCTTGCATATTAAGCATCAAATCTCATTTTCTAGGTAGTCATTTTAAGAACCTTTGTGCCCATAGAAATTTTAGGGCCAAATAGTTTAATAAATCCCTAGAAATAGAGAACAATGATACGTATTTGAAAGGTTTGATTGTATTACGAATAGATTAGTTTTACTTTCTTCAAACTTTGAATGTAAACTGTCTCATTAAGGTTTGTGTTGACATTAGAATAACTCACTCCACACATTCGAAACAAACAGAAATTGGCGCCCACCGTGGGGCCTTTGCCTCACTTATTACTAATTTTTTTGATGATTTCATGATTGTAGGTTCAAGGTTTATGACTTGGGAACATTTTGCACCGGTTTGGAGGAAATTCTGAGCTATTTCAAGGCATTTTTGGGCTATTTTTGGAGTTTTGGCGCCTCTTGCCTCTATTTTGGCACCTTTTGCAAGCAATGCAGAGACCATTTTCAACTGTTTTGAGACCGTTCTGGCCTATTCTAAGAGTTTTGGTGCCTCTTGTACCTATTTCTGTGCCTCTTGCAGGTTGTCCTGAGACATTTTTCACTTGTTTCAAGACCATTTCGGGTCACTTTTAGAGTTTTGGTGCCTCTTGTACCTATTTTGGTGCCTCTTGTTAGAGTTTTGGCGCCTCTTGCAAGTTTTTCTAGGACTATTTTCACCTATTATGGGACCATTCTGGGATACTTTTATAGTTTTGGCACCTCTTGCACCTATTTTGGCACCTCTTGTCAGAGTTTTGGTGCCTCTTGCATCTTGTTCCAAGATCCTTTTCACCTATTTTGAGACCATTCTGCACTGTATTTAGAGTTTTGGCACCTCTTGTCTTTGTTCTAGCACCTCTTGTCTTTGTTTTGGCGCCTCTTGCAGTTTATCTCCAAAATCAGAAACTCACATTCTATGTTGTGCATTTGCAGGTTTTCCCAAATTCATTATCAAAGACTCAAAACATAAACTACTAACATATTGTAGGGGTTGGATGTTATTTACTTGTTTCCTTTGGTTAAGATAGGAATGTAACTTAAGTAAAGGGATAATAAACATCATGTTTCCTTTTGGTTAAGTTAGGAACATAGCTTAATTAAAGGAAATGAACACCATGTCTTTTGTATGTGATGAATGGTAGGCATATGCTCTCCCCTTAACTGGGTGATCCAAAAAGCTAGTCCCATTCTTGTTTATGTGCAAGTGTAAGTGGAGTATATGGAATGAGTTCTCTCTTTATTCATGTGAAATAAAGATCGATCAAACTATGGGTATACTTGATTGCTTTTGTTTATCCTAGAGGGCCTACCTTGTGGGAAAAAGTAATAACCCAAGGGAATGACCCAAGCCGGTAACACACTAAATCCAAGTGACTTCCAACTAGGATATAAATGTGGATACTTGAGGAAAGTTCAGGTATCACGAGGATAATTCTGATGAGATGGATCGAAAGGGACTCTTGCCATATGGATTATCCCCCATGAATGGAATTCCCACAATAAAACCCTTGTTATAGATTTTCCAAAATGCTTTATCTATTCTTTGGTACAACAATGGTCATTGCCAAGACATCCACATTCTCACAGTTTTTAGTAGAGGTGAGCGGTTCTCCATGGGAGTTTCATGGGGACTGGGAGCTTGGTTGGCCTGAGAAGAGAATGCACTATAAGGGGGAGCTCATGCAACCAAGCTCCAGAATTCACCCGCTAAAGATAGTGCGGTTGGGGTAAAACCCGTGTGGAATCTAAAAGAATACAGTCTTACACAACCCTAGGAGTGTATATTCTACTTGATGTTTCTTCAAAACGAAACTCAAACAAAACACCATAAAAAATGTTACATTTTGAAAGTGAAAACCTTGATTCAGAACTACATCCATTGAAGTAGACAAGTTAGTAACTTAGGTCCATCCATCTTTGGAAAATTAGTCCTTTCAGTAGTGTTCAAACATTCCTTAGGAAAAAAAAGAGTCAGAATATGTGGTTTACATGATTTCATGAAAGGTCAAGATTAGAAAACCAAATATCAAACCTCTTAGTCCAAAACAACATAAAAAATGTTTGTCTATGCTTTACGACTTTAGAGAAAGGTTAACCTTCAATTTTTACAAGAGAGTGTGCAAAGACAATCTAGAGTTATACATGATGCACTATTGTCAAAATCCAAGAGTTTTCCAATGTTTTGAGTACCTTAATTACACATCTTGAATCAAAACTTCGAGTCCAAGATCGTTCCTTAAATACCTTAGAAGTCTAAACGTTGTCGAAGAGGACCTCTACAAGTGGAACTTTTCAAATTAAGCCTAGATCTAAAAAATTTGAGATGCCTAAATCATCACTATCCATCACATCTTTGAATGCAAAACCTAGTTTCATCTTTGGGATTTTTCATCCTTTAACCAGGAAACTATGTCATGCAATCAAAGAAAACTTGGTCTAATCAATATAATTTGTCATTCTATTTGACTTAGTTGTAATCCTTGGCACTATTTCAAACTTAGATCAAAGCTTAGTTTAAACCCTAACACTTGTATGCCCTTCCAAACAAGATCACAAAAGAGGAGACTTAAGGAAAAGGAACTTGGAACACCCAACTTTGAAACAAAAAATATAGGAAGTCTGAGTAGTGAAGCTTTTGATATCAAAACTCCCAACATTGAACCTCAAAATAGTGAGATCCCTAGAAACATGGCTGATGCAGAAGAAATCCCTATTCCTAGACTCAAAAACACTCAAGGAGAAGAAATAAGCGATGAGGATATCCGACAAGAAGAACAAGACCCCAATTTCCATAAGTTTTTGGAAAATATTTTTGAAAAAGATGAGGAAAAATACCTATTAATGTTAGCCAATCAAGGAGCTAAACTTCCCCCTGATTTTGACATCAACATCTTAAAAGCACCTCTCCAAAATTCTGAGAAGGAAATGAAACAAATGGTTACTTTAACTCACCAAATGAAAAACCTTCAACAAAAAGTTCTAGACATGCAAAGCAGAACTTCGAAATGATACTTGATCGAGGAAATTTTTCCTTATCCCTTTAATCCATCTGTCAACATGATTCCTTTCCCTAAACGTAGTGAATTTCCAAAGTATGATAAATACAATGGTACAATTGATCCATTAGATCACGTAAGGGAATTCTGAACTATGAGTCTAGAATTTGCGCATGAGGAAACTTATTTGATGCAACTATTTCTATGAACTCTAGGAGGGAAGTTCCTTGAATGGTTTTCAAAGATTACACCCCCCATCAACACATTTGAAGAGTTGATCAATAGATTTCTCACTCAATAATCTTACAATATCCAACATGATATCACCATGAAAGACCTTTGCAACTTGAAACAAAAAAGGGGTGAGTCCTTCCTCATTTTCTTGCAAAAATGGAGGAGATTGTTTGCAAGGTATTCTCGTCCCGTGCCCAAAAAGGAAAAGATAGAGATTTTCATTGATAACCTAAATGATGAGATGAGTTATAGGTTGAAATTACAATGTCCCCCTACCTGCGAAAAATTGATTGAAAATGACATTAAAATCAAAGAAGCCTTAGTCAAAAGTGGGGTCATTAAGGTATACAATCAAAACAACTCATCCACTTCCTCTAACAACTACAACAGTGGGGACAAACCTTAATTTTGGAAATGAAATAAGAACATGGGTAATAATGAGGTCATATCTGAAAACCAAAATACCAAACCCGTATTCAACCTAACAACAGCTACCACCAAGACCAATCAGAACAACAATCCTCCCAACACTCCAACTGTTAGCCAAAATGACAATCAAACTAATCCATGGACTAAAGCAACACCATTTCCAAAACCTTCCAATTGATGAAAATTCACACCATTGGGACAATCCTTAGATTCTTCCTTAAAGGAGCTTACTGAGGCTAAGCTTATCACAATGCTAGAAGCATGAAACTAGGATCTACAAGTCAAGCCCTTTTGGTGGAAAGATGCTCATTACTGTGATTATCATCAAAAGAAGGGTCATATGACGAAAGATTGTTGGAAATTAAAACACACAATCCAAGATCTCATTGATAACAAAAGGTACACATTGAAGGACCCCAAAAAAATAGTGATCAAGGAGTGTTCAAGAACCCTTTACCCAATTATGAAAAGGGAGAGTCCTCTACATCGAATACTAAAGGCAAGAATATAAACTATGTTTATGATTCTACCATTCATTGTATTGAGATGGTTGGGAATTCCATCCAAGACATTGAAATTGGAAGCCAAGGGAATGATGCCACTACTGAAATCCAACACAAAGATGACACTGTCTAACATCAAATCAATGACCTTGAACCCAGAAATCTGAGCACTAACGTTGACATGAATGACAATTGAATCAACATCATCAAAATTATGAATGATGAAGACAATATACCTATCAATGCGATTACAAGAGGACAAGCCATGGTAACATTGAAAGGAGCTATCCCTTCCACGTCCAAAATGATCTTTTTTGTTGTAACTTAATATAACATTGTTGATCAATTACAGAAGATACCCACTCAAATATCCATATTGGAACTTCTCAAGATTTCACCAGCACACAAAGAGATCCTGGAACAAGCTTTAGTTGCCACCATAGTACCAAACAATCTGGAAGTCTGTACATTTCAAGCGATGGTGGTACATTTGACTGCGCCTCATTGCTTATCATTCTCTGAACATGATGATGCATCCACCACCCATCTGCATAATTTTGCTCTCCACATCGAATTCCTAATCCATAAACATCGCGTCAAATGTGTCCTTATAGATGGAGGAGTAGGTTTAAATATTTGCACTCTCAAGCTTGTTCGTGCATTAGGATATTCTGAAAATTCTATTGATCCTAGAAGGAAAATCACCATAAAAGCATATGATGATGAAGAAAGATCCTCTCAAGGATTGATCATCTTACCCATTCAAGTGGGACCAATTGTCAAAGACATAGTGTTTCAGGTGTTAGACAAGGAATTGACATATAACATACTCTTGGGACACCCATGGATTCATGAAATGCAAGTGGTACCATCAACCTATCATCAGTGCTTGAAATTTCCTTTCAATGGATAGGAGATCACCATTGCTGTCAATTCTAACAATCCCCAATATTGCAATGCACTCATAACAAGTGAAGACACCTTTGTACCACATAATAGAGAAGTCATAAAATCCGATCCATCAAATGAAGAAAGTTCAGTGGGTTCTTCGTCTAGACAGTATGAGGAAAGGTCTCAATCAAAAGATAAAGGGGTCAATGACTCTATTTCATGCAACAATGGAAGTCAATTTGATGCCTTATCCAAATAGTTAGAAAGGATCCAAATAAAAGACAAGGGCATGGGGGAATACTCATTTGATCAATCTTCATACTTATCAAAAATTTCATCTTCTCCTAAGTCACATGGACAACCATCTACTTCAATAAAACAATATTTACAACCCATCACGCTCTTTGATGGGAAGTTTATAAAAGCAAGCACTCAAGTGGAGGAATTATAAGATAGGGATGTCCTAAACTAGTTATACAAAGATGAAGAACCTTCACAGGTATTAGTGTCCAATATATGCACCGATAAGTATGGAAAAGTTCAGACAATCTTGACAAAAATGGGATATGAGAGAAATGGTCCTTTGGGTAAAAGAAAAGAAAGCATCAGTGAACCAATATAGCTTGTTACAATGAATCCCAAAGACAAAATAGGACTAGGCTACAGGGAAGACTTAAAAGAGGAAGCTACTCAAAGAGTTGTCGAAAGAATATTATAGTTACAAGCTAGTGAGGATCATGAAACAAATTGCAATGAATATGAATGGGACTCTCTCTCTGAGGAATCTTGCCATGACAAAGAGATCGATGTAATCCAAAAGTATACCCCAATATGTATGAAAGGACAAAGTTTTGGTTCTAGACCACTTGAATATGGATCGCAATATGTCGTTGACTCAAGTGAAGATGATCATTGTTCGAGTGAGATAGACACATTGGAAGAAAGTAAAATCTTAGATCTCATTGGATAATTTGACAACATGACTATCCTGATGCTTACACCTTATGACCTTGACCGATATAATGACTTCTTGTCCTTAATGCATCCTGAACTAATTGATTGGGATCAAAGTGAGTTGCTCGACATGCCCACCTTTTCAAACGATGATGCCCTCATGAACTTCCTATGTTCCACTAACCCCGACACATGTTCCAACATTGAATCTCAGAACGAAGCTCCTAATGAAGGGAGTGTTAAACCTTTCAGCTGCAAAATGAAAAATATAGAAAATAGGTCTAATAATGAAAACCACCTGGTGGCACTATTAAATCAGGAAAAAGTAAAAACAAAGAGCGTATCTCAAGGTGAAAACCTCTCCGAGGCACCAAGAGATGGAAGGTTTGACACTCTCCCAAAACACTATCAAGAGAGATCTTCAGTGCTAATAGAACCTACACAGTCTATTAATATTGGTACAACTGAGATGGTGAAGACATTGTGTTTAGTGGAATCCATGACAGAAGAGGAGAAACCTCATTTCACTGAATTCTTTAAGGAGAGACAAATCAACTTTGCTTGGTCATACACCGACATGCTAGGCATAGATCCAAAACTCATTATGCATCATTTGTCATTACCACCTGGCACAAAACTAGTGAAGAAAAAACTAAGAAAGATGCATCCCCATATCACCTTTTGGTGAAAGCTGAGTTGAAAAAGCTATTAGATGTAGGATTCATAAGATCTATTGACTATGCCGAATTGATATCAAACATTGTTCCAGTATCCAAACTAGATAAGAGCATCAGGATATGCATGGATTTTAGGGACCTTAACAAAGCCTTTCCAAAAGATGATTTTCCTCTACCAAACATTGATCTGATCGTAGAATTGACAATTGGGCACAAAATGTTATCACTTATGGATGGATTTTTAGGATACTACCAAATAAAGATAGCACTTGAAGATCAAGATAAACCAACCTTCACATGTCCTTGGGGCACTTTTTGTTGGAATGTGATGCCTTTTGGGTTGAAAAATGTTGGAGCTACATATCAGAGAGCTATGACTACCATCTTCCATGACATGATGCATACTTTTATGGAAGACTATGTAGATGATCTTTTGGAAAAATCCTACACTAGAGAAGGACACTTAGAGATTCTAGAAAAAATCTTCACAAGATTGGAGAAATTCAAGGTGAGGTTAAATCCCAAGAAATGTGTGTTCGGTGTAACATTAGCTAAACTTTTGGGATACATTGCCTCAGCTAAAAGCATTGAGGTGGATCTTGCAAAGGTGAAAGCCATCATGGAAATGCCTCCTCCTAAAAACATCAGCCAACTCAGATCATTACAAGGAAGGTTCCAGTCCATCAGGAGATTTATTGCTCAACTAGCTGATAAAACTCATCCTTTCAATCACTTATTACACAAGAATTTCTCTTTCAAGTGGGATGACAAATGCCAAGCTTCCTTCAATCAACTAAAACAGTACCTGCTGACACTGCCTGTGTTGATACCACCAGTCAAGGGAAAACCATTATTACTATACATTGCAACAACTGAGATATCTTTGGGAGCTTTATTAGCACAAGAAGATTCTATAGGAAAAGAAAGTGCCATCTATTATATCAATAGGACCCTAAATGGTTATGAGATCAACTACACCTTTATTGAGAAAGTTTACTTAGTGGTTGTATTTGCTACACAACAATTAAGGCACTACATGCTGACACACCATCAAACTCATTGCCAAAATTGATCCATTAAAGTACTTACTCAGCAAAGCTGCTTTGACAGGAAGGTTAGCCAAGTGGGTCATGATATTGAGTGAGTTTGACATTCAGTATGTGGACAAGAAAGTGATTAAAGGTCAAGCCATAGCAGATCAACTAGCTGAAGCACCATTGTTAGATAATAATCCAATGAACATTGAATTCCTTGATAATGATGTCCTAACCATATCTACACAATAGTGGTGGCTATACTTTGATGGCTCTTATACACAACATGGATCAGGCACAGGAATCTTGTTTGTTTCACCGCAAGGATACACAATTCCAAAATCCTACAAATTAATGTTTCCCTGCACCAACAACATAACTGAATATGAAGCATTGATCATTAGAATCAAGATAGCTGTTGAATGGAAAATCATAGAATTTCTAGTCTATGGTGACTCACAATTGGTCATCAACCAATTCAACGATGATTATCAAACAAAGGATGACAAGTTTCTACCCTACAAGAGGATGTTGGATGATTTCAAAAATTACTTTGTTGAGATCAAGTTTGCACAAGTTCCCATAAGAGAAAATAAAGCTGCAAATGCCATGGCCATCATTGATTCTCTCTTGCAGATACCCAAACAACGAAAATGTTATGAATTCATGGTAGAGCAAGTGTCCAACCAAACATATGAAGATCTATAATCCCAAGTGATATGCCATATTGTTGACCCTCAAATTTCCCTCTACGGATAAATCCATACCTATCTACAAGACAATACCCTTCCAATTAACTTATCTCAAAACCAAAAATGAAGCTTCATTCGACAAGAGGCTCGCCACACCCTAATAGCTGATGTACTTTATATACGAGGTTTGGATGGTACTCTTCTTTGGTGTCTAGAACGTAACGAAGCTGAAATTTCTTTACAAGAGGTTCACGACGGTATCTATGGCACACATTCAAGTGGCTTAGCCTTAGCTAAGAAACTATTACGATAGGGGTATTACTGGCCGAATATGGGGAAAGAGTCATTTCAATATGTCAAAAGGTGTTCCAAATGTCAAATTCATGGGAACTTGATACATGCACCTACACAAGAGTTGCATCCTTTCATAGCTACATGGCCCTTTTTCCAGTGGGGATTGGACCTTGTAGGCAAGATTCATCCCTCTTCCTCTAATGGACATAAGTTTATAATCACAACCAAAAAATACTTCAAGCTAATGTCCTCGTTTATCCTGAATTATCTCATATGTCGGTATGGTGTCCCTCAATCTATCATTACGGATAATGGCTGACCCTTGAAGAATCAAGATGTTCAAGAGCTTTGTGAAAGATTCCATATCCAACATTGGTTTTCTACACCTTACTATCCCTAAGGGAATGGCCAAGCAGAGGCCTCAAACAATACTATCCTAAAGATTTTGAAGAAAACCGTCAATGAAGTTGGATGTGATTGGCATGTTCAACTAAACCCAACATTGTGGACTTACAGAACCAGTATCCGTACCTCCACAGGAACAACACCCTATTCTCTTGTCTATGGATCAAAAGCTATTCTACCTATTGAGGTTGAGATACCATCCTCACGTGTGTCACTTAAAGGGATGATTTCAAATGAGGATTACAGAGTATCTAGGCTACAAGAATTAGAACTATTGGATGAACACTGACAACATGCAGTTGATCACCTAAAAGCTTATCAAAAAAGGATATCTAGGAGCTACGATCACAGAGTAATACCTAGAGCATTTCAGGTGGGTGACTTAGTCTTAAAAGAAAATCCCTGTAATCAACTAGATCGAGAGAAGAAGGGAAAATTTGAACCTAACTGGTTGGGTCCCTTTGTTATAGTATCAATCTTTGGATCAAGAGCATATTAGTTATCCACACCAAAAGGGGATCTATTTGATGAACCCCTCAACAACTTGCATCTCAAAAGGTTTTACACTTAGCTCATATGGTGCATTGGTAAAGGTCCTAGAAAAATACCAAAAAAAAAATCAAAAAAAGCAAAAATCAAAAAAATCAAAAAAATCAAAAAAATCAAAATAAAAAAAAGGATTGAAAAATAGTAAAGAAAAAGAATCGTCCTCTAGCGAAAACCACTTCGGTGGTGCTTTGGGAAAGTACCTTGGTGAAAACCTGGCAAACATGCACCTTGCATAAAATAAGCACTCTCCATCTATCTTGGGCTACGTGACTTGCTTTGCAGTGTTCATTCATCATGCTTCCATCTTTGCGTCTAACACGCTTCCATGTCCGCATCATAGCTTGATCCAGTGTTTGTATTATGGTATCCCCTAGCATTACTCAACCCATTCTAAAAATTAGTTTGTCCTATCGTATCCAATTGGAGGCATGTCTTACATTGGATTGGATTCTTGTACATTCCCAAGGTCGAAAATTTGAAAATCCCAAAACCATTCAAAACATATCAAAATTCCAAATACGTTCAAAACATATCAAAATTCCAAAAACATTCAAAACATATCAAAATCCCAAAACATTCAAAACATATCAAAATACCAAAAACATTCAACACATATCAAAATTCCAAAAACATTCAAAACATGTCAAAATCCAAAAATAGGTCAAAAAGTCAAAAAGGTCAAAAACACAGTCTTCATTCAAACTACGTCATCTTTGAGCTTTGAACGTGGGCAAGGGTGATCTTTGATTATCCCCTGAGACAGTTTAGGTTAGTCTTATAGGTGTTCGCTATGTTCATATTTTCGTCTTGTAAATCTTGGTCATGTCGTTAGTCAAACTACGCGGTCTCTGCGTGTATAACATAGGAAACGCTAATCTGTTGATCTACCCCTAAGGCCCCTAGGATAGGTCTTTAGGTTAGGTCTTGGTCATCATGGCTGTGTCACACTCGGACTCGGGGAAAAATCCTACACTCACTCGGGGCAAATAAACTTTGAGCTTGAACCAACAGGAAAACAATTGTCAGACCAAAGTTACAAACACAAACTTCAAATGGATGATGATCTTTCTGAATCAAGGGTTTATCACATTAAACATGAAAGTTCAACTTGTTGTACTTTGATTTTTGATATCATATCTCTCGATTCCTCAATGATGTATCGAACTAGAGGAGCAAGGAAGGAGTATTATTTTTCTTTGTCTGTTGTTTGTGGGTTTATCATTATTACTATGCAAGTTGTCACGAGATGTGCACTACAAAGTATCACTGATGACATTCTGAATTTGCATAGGAAAAATATTAACTCTTGTCTATTTATGCAAGCAACACTCAGGTCATCTTGGTTTAATTATACTTAGATGCTTGCATTAACTTGCAATTTTAAAACATCATGGAAGTAGTACTTAGGTCATCTTGTCTAAAATATTCCATCAATGCTTGTACTCACTTTCAACATTTTAAAGGCCCAATGATGATAAAAATCATGACAAATTGGCTAATATAAATGACAACTTTTGAAAACAATATTTGCATAGTTAAGTTAGACCATATTCATGTTACCATTGCATGTGTATTTATGGGTTTTTTCACTGCTGAAACAATTTCACAATGGTGTCATCTCTATTATTAATGGATTGATTACACTAGACATTAACCAAAAAAAAAACACATCATTCTCATTTAGTTGCACATTAGTTGCATCATCATTTGCATATACTAGAAACCATTCTCATTTCATTTACATCCATACATTCCATCATGATAGTTGCATCAGAAATTACAAAAGAAAAATAAGAAAGGACATACATTGCATATCATTTCCAACATCACAATCATGGCATTCACTATGCTTGAATAAGTGAGTCTCTTCATATTTCCAAGAAAGTGGGGAAATATGTCAGAGTTATGAAGCTTAAAAGATCAATCTAATGTAGTCTTCCCACAACTTTTGGAAGTTGGATAGACTCACTTATTTAATCTTAAGGTCCTAAACATTTGAAGTCATTCACATTCAATCATCTCCATAATCATTTGCATTACATCATTCATCATTACAAAAATCATTATTGCATCCATAGCATATCATAACATCAGAATCATCATCATAACATGGAAATCAAATGCATCCTATCATCATAATAAATCACATCATTTGCATTACACATCATAATCATCTCATCACATTGCATAAATCAAATCACGTTGCATTACACATCATAATCATCTCATCACATTGCATAAATCAAATCACATTGCATAATCATAATAAATCAAATCACGTTGCATTACACATCATAATCATCACATCACATTGCATAATCATAATCATCTCATCACATTGCATAAATCATGATCACAAACACATCACATTTCATAATCATTATCATCACATAGAAATTCAATAAATTCACATTGCATATCATAACATGGAAATAAAATGCATCATAATCGTCGTTGTATATCATATGTCATAATGTCTGCATGTACAAGGATATCCAAAAAATAGGCTGAGATACATCAAAATCCAAAAGGGGACTGTATCATGGGAAACATATCCTCAATATCACAAAAAGGTGTATACACAATGTCTAAGGAACATCACAAAATGCTATGTCGAGCTCCCACCAGATGCTGCTACTCTCATGGATCTGGTACTCCCTCTACCCGATGGACCTGCAGCTAGATCTCTCCTATCTCCAGGCAATGGTTGTGTAACACTCATGCTAGCAATCTAAGAATGATATCTACCAGAACGAGACTGTAAAAAACTCTCTTGTTGCTCAGGAGGAACCAACTCATGATATTTACCTATGTAAAATTGTAACTCTTGAGAAATGTGTATGCTCTCTGAAGAAATCCAATGTACCTGCAAATGGTGTTGTCTGTTGTATCCTCTCGACAATAGCCTTAGCCTGCTCTATCCGGTGTTTGAAGGCAACCCTCTTTGAAGTAAGTATAATCATCTGTGCCTACAATTGTTGTATATGCTACCTATCTATCCCTCTATTAGTCCTCAAAATATCAATTTGTGCTTGACACTGCCCTAACTCATCTTGAAGGGACACAATATGTGCTTGAGCCTGCAATATCTCGCTCTAAACTGACTAAATCTTTGCCTGCAAGGATGCTATCTATGTTGACTGTTGCTATGAGGGTATCCCAATCCGAATGCTGGGAAGCATCGCTTGAGCTATGACAATGCTCCTCCTACGCCTCAAAAATGAAAAATCCAATGGATGACTGCCATCTACCCCAACATCATCACCCACTGCACCACCATCACTCTCCCCACCATCATCACCTATGTAACCACCCTTTGTACCATCATCATCACCTTTGTAACCACCCTCGGCACCACCCTCATCACCTCTACAAGCCCCTTATCCATCATCATCACCACCTTCATCATCTCCTCCCTCTCCATCAACTAGTGGTACTGGCTCCTCTGGATGAGTAAATCTAGGAAACAGATGCATGTGGAAGAACTCTGAATAATCCTCAGTCATCCTGATGTTTGTAATATATGGAACATAATCCCATAAACCAAGGGTCAAGGTATAATACTTTGTACAAGCTGTCTCATATGATACACATGGGCCCCACTCTAAAACATCCTACCATCACTGTGCATAATGGGCAACTCCTAGGGGCATCCCTTGCACCCATCCAAACTATCAACATACTTGTAGATACAAGTAGCGCTCAAGCATAACATATGTCTGCCCAATTAGATAGCGGGATAATAACATATATGGAATCTCCAGCTGATCCTTTGGCCACTGCTCGCAATCCAAGTACAGCCGCCACATGATAGTCTCCAAATCATCCAGAACTTGCCTCCAATAAGCAACCTTGCCCAACTTATGTTGGACATGTGGACCACTATAATTGAAGACATAGGGTCTCCCTACTGGTCAATGTCTCTCTCCCATGGGTCGAATGACATCTATATGCTCCCATTCCTAGGTCTACAATAATGTGATGCCACATGACAAACTTGTCGCCCCGTAATAGAT
>VDFB02271358.1:1246852989-1247003476 GCA_007258455.2 Sequoia sempervirens | reverse complement strand
CACCGACGAATCAACAGAAAGGCTCGTCGAAGTTGCTATAGCTGCGATGACGATTTCGTCATAACTCCCTACCCATTTCATCACACTTTCGATGAACTTTTGGTGTTCTTCCGATGCTACTCCTTGCTAATTTCGTCGCACTTTTGACAAACTTTTGGTGTTCTCCCGACGCTACTCCTTGCTAATTTCATCACAAATTCGATGAACTCTTGGTGTTGTTTCAAAGCTACTACTTGCCTATTTCATCGCACATTTGATGAACTTTCGGTGTTCTTTCGACGCTACTACTTGAGTATTTCGTCGCAATTTCGATGAACGTCTTCTGTTGTTTCCATGCTACTTCTTGCCCATTTCGTCGAACTAGCGACGAACTTCTAGTGTAATTCGTCAGTGGATAAACAAAGTTTTCGTCCATATTCTGATGAAATCCTGAGGTATTTCACGATGCCATCGACCGACAATTCTTTGCCGTTATTTCAACATTTAATTTGTTGTCGGCCTTGCGACGAAAAAACAATGACAGAAATATTTTCACCATTGTGTCTCTCTTCCAACAAAGATTTATCAAACGACTGACGAACGCCTATCGGAAAATGGTGTCAAATCTAGTAGTGCTACTCAACCAAATGATAGAGCAGAGGAGAGGGATGCTTACCACCTCCACCAAGAGCACTAAAGGCTACTTGGGGGAGAAATTAGAGGAACTCAAGCCTCTGCTACAAATGGCATGGTCCCAAACGTGCTCAACCAAGTTGATGCAATGAGATGTTGCTACAATGGGATGCTTGGAATGCTTGAAGTGAGTGAAAGTGAGCTTGTGAGAGTGAGAGTATGGAAGCCTGAAGTGTTCAAGAATTTTCAAGAAGTTGAAGTGAAGTTGTGAAGAATTCTCAAGAGGTTGTCAAGAAGTTGGAATGCAAGTTGAAAGAGTGAATATGAAGGAATGAGGAAGAAAACAGCCATATTTGGGTCAGTCAGCCGAAGGAAGCATTGTAACTTCATTGCCAATGAGAAGAGTAACACCTTTGTTGGCTCAACCATAGAAATCTACTAGGGACGTACGCGCGCCGCACGGATGTCTATACATCATATGACCATCCCCAATAGAAATGCCTCCATCGAAACACAAAATAGGCACCAAGTGGACCGCCAACAACTGGCTTAAGTAAAATTAAGCCTCCAACTTTGGTTTTCTAAGGTGGATAAAGGAAAAAAGGGGAATTGCACATAGGGTGAAAATTTGCTCTTATACATTTTTCCCCCACTTTAGCGAGCACAAGTACTGATGAGTGCTCAGTAAAGTAGATCAAGAAGAGAGTAGGGTTAGAAAATTATACCTAAACCGTCAAGGAAGAAGTACTCGATCTGGCATACCTGAAGGTGAAGGAGAAGCAAAGGACTCCATAGCTTCTTGGAACCATGAAGTTAGAACAACAAAGCATCTTACAGGCCCACAGACCTTCAAGGAGGAAACCCCCAAGATCTCTCGCATGGAGGAGGCCCCAAGGAAGCAAACTCTACAGATTCAGGAAGCGGCGACACATCTACCCGAAGATAGAGCATGTCAAAAATGGTGACACTTCTACCCGCAAATAAAACATGTCAAAATCAGTGACACGTCTACCTGTAGATAGAACATGTCAAAAGTGACTACATGTCTACCCACAGATAGAACATGTCAAGAGCGCCCGACCATGCAGACTGTAAAAATTTCAAAGGGGTCCCTTGGGAACCCTTCAAAAGGAGAGGGGTCCACTCAAGGGATGCGTTGTTTGAAAGGTAAGGTCTAGCCAGGCTACCCCTGAGCTAGACACGAAAGGGTGAATGTAATGAGTCTAGTCAGGCTACCCCCAAGCTAGACGTGAAAAGATCCATTCGTCATAAAGGATTTTTAAGGGAGGGTCCCTTGGGAATCCACTGTGAGGAAGAAGGGGGGTCCACTCAAGTGACACACAATTCAAAAGCTTGTTCTCTTAGAGTGATTCATCATCAAGGAATTCAAAAGGAAGGATATGCCCCCACACGAGGGGAAGTCAAAGTTGTTCCCACTTCAGAGGAAGGTCTTCAAGTCCTTTCTTTACGAACCTGTGTTGAAGGAAACACATTTCATTAGGGTTCCAAGTTGAGAATGGGATTCTAAGGAAAAATTATTGTGAAGACTCTCAAGAAAAAGATTCATTGGAAATGAATTTGTTTTCTAAAAATTGAAGTGTTGAAGAAGAGTGTTGTCACGCATAGGAGGGACAAACCAAGCAAAGAAGAGAGAAAGATAAAGGGAAAGCAAAAGAGAAGAGAAAGAAAAATACAAAGGGCACAAGGGGATCTAGTTTAGCGGGGTCAAATCTGTTTGAGCTCATATAATAATAGGTAACTGCAGTGCAAGGCAAAAGATCATTAATCCCCAACCAAATCAAGAATAATGTACAAAAAACAAAGTAAAAATAAAAAAATTGGGTCAACATGGAAGGGAAGCCTAAATGCCCCCAATGCTTTGCATCATCCCCAATTTATCGAAAATCAATCACAAACATGGAAGAATGATGGCACAAATAGAAGAAGGTTGATGATACAAAAACCATGTCTGTATCCAAGCACCAACAAGGGTGACAAGGGTCATCCAGGCACACATAGCATAAGTATAAGAGAACACATCACAAAACACACACACAATCAAGAAAAGGGGCCTCCTCCTAACATTGATCAACTAAGAGGTCATCTGCTTCCCAATCTAGATCCTCGTAAGGGGAAGGAGGATGAGCCTGCAAGGGTGGAATGTTAAGAGGAGGAGCATCTAGCCCTCCTGCAACAAGGGCCAAGGAAGAGGGTCCCTCGAGGTCCTCTCCATCAAGCTCTTGTGGAGTCAAAGTCAATGATTTCATGAATATCACTGACAGGGCTGGGACTTTTTCCATAGAATTAAAGATGCATCCCATGGGATTACCATGCCTATTCTTAGCGGATGAGGTAGGTTGTGCCTGGGATTCACCGCTAGGTTCCCCGAATGATTCAGGAACGGTGACAAACTTAGGGGAAGTTGGGACTAGTTCTGTCACAAGGACAGAACAAGTCATCACGGGGCCAACTTGCGAGGAAGGTGGAATCCTCTTATGCCCTTTGTTACTAGAAGGACCCACCTTCGCCTCTTTCTTCATTGGAGGAGATGAACTCCCCACAAACGAAGCTAGGGGTGGAAAGGAAGAGGAGGATGGAACCACAACAGACATGACCAAAGTGTTAACCATGTCCACAGGCTTTGGGAAGGGTTAAACATCCAGGAAGGACATCAACAAAGGAAGCTTTACTAAAGGAACAATAAAAACTTGTACCCATTTAGGGTTAGGTGCATTAGCACTCACAAAAAAAGCCAAGGATGAGCCAGACTGAAGAGGAACAAGGGGAAGGGAGGAAGGAGATGCCGCAGGAGGTCCTAAAACAAGAGCGGTAGTTCCTTCCTCCTTTTTTTGTGAGGTGGCCTACTCGACCAAGAGATCCTTTCGATGGCACTTACGTTCACATGTAAGTTGGTTCCTACGACTCTTAGAACCTAGAATTTGCAAAGGGACAAGAGGTTCCTACTCAACCATAGGAACTTCCACTACGACCATTTTAGGCAGAGGAACAGGTTCCTGTACAGGAGCAGGGGGAGCAGGTTGAGGAGAGGCGGGAAGAGTCAACTCAAGAGCCTTGGCAGTGAGCCTCTTTCCGCTCACTGCCTTAGAAGCAGGATCATTAGGAGGCCATGGATCAAATTCTCTTTGAAATCCTTTCTTTTTTTCGTATAAATAGTACCATGGTCTAGGGAATTCATTAGGGAGATCCACGATCCTAATATTCAGCCTACACCAAGGAGGGATCATCGGACTCAATCGGTAGCCACTAGGTCTACTCATCCAAAACTCTTCCTAGGAAAGGGGAGAGGACGAGGAAGTCTAGGAAAAGGTCATTTTTTCTTTACCTTTGTGAGAAGGAGAGGGAGCCGTCATAGGATTCTCCTCTTTCTTTGTGGAAGAGGGAACAGATGGTATAGCCTTCTCCTTGCCTTTGCGGGAGAGAGAGGGAGCTGATGAAGACTCCTCCTTCTTTTTTAGGGAAGGAGTGGTTGTCAGTACAGGCTCCTTCTTCTCTTCTTGGGAAGAGGAGGTGACTGATTTTCTTGTCCTCAGAAGGGTTGGCTTTGGCTCCCCTTTTCCCCCAGTTTTGTACTTCACATATTTCTTGTAAAGTACATCCATTCTTGGAGGAATCAGACCAACTAGGGAGGGCCAAAAGTGATCCAATGAATATCCACCATGAGATACCAAAGGTTGGTATATGTTATCATGCACTACATGCATGACACCCTCATGGGAAAACTTTAAACATTTATGAATAACGGATGCAACCCTATTCATGGAAGCCAACCAAGGAATGCCTAGCTTTACTTTGAATAGGTCCAACTCTAGGATGAAATTCAATACTGTGTCAACAGTCTTAGGTCCAACCAGGATAGAAAAAGTGATTGAGCCATAAGGTTTAAGACTCATTCCATCATGGGTACAGATGGTAGATTTTATTTCTTCATATTTTTCCTTTTGTAGTGAATTCAATACTAATATTTCTTAAGTAATAACATTCATGCAGCTCATAGGGTCAATTAAGACTCATGTCACAATGTTACCATTTACACGAGCGGGAATGTAGAGAGGTGAATGTTTTTTGTTCAGGGGTAAATCCTATGAAGTGAATGTAATATCTGGTGAACTAGGTGCGGGTGGAATAGTGGAAGTTACCATGCCCATGTTTACATAGGCCTCAATTTAAGAAATAGAATCAATGGGATCAACAGTCATGTTAGCAGAGCATGATGGAAATGGGTCCTTGTATATCTGCAATTCACTATTTACTTTCGCCACTGATTTGTTAGTGTTCTGTTTATTTCTATCGAGACGAATGCTACCGTCCTTGATGTGGTCTTATATTTCATGACGCAACCACATACAACATTTGGTATCATTTCCATTAACATGATGGTACTAACAATAGGTTCTCCCATCATACCAATTAGGATAAGGTTCCTTAACAAGCTTAGGGGGCAGAAAAGTTATGATCTTATCCTTCAACAGCTTTTGAAAGATAGAAGTATAAGATTTGAAAAACTTTGTAAATTTTTGGTCGCATTTGAGGTTGTTGTAGTCAATAGCGGCTACTACATTTGCAATGGATTTTCCTTTCCCATAGATTGCTACAATGGAATTTCCCTTAGAACGGGAGTGTGAAGAGGATCCCCCAAACTGAGCAACTGTCTATTGGTACTCTCATAAAGTCACACACAGATGTGCAAAAGAAGGGTAATTCATAAGGGAAAACTTCTCTTGCCAAGGCCTTTGTAATTTCCCTATGAATACCTTTTGTATGTCAAAATTGGGCAGCTAATACAAGATTTGTGAAAGAAGTGCTTGGTAGCATGCTATGAAATCAGTAATTTTTCATTGTCCCCTTGCTTACATTGAACGAGATCCGAGAAGGTCATCTTCGGCCCGATGTTTGCCTAGAATTGTCTAAGGAATTGATTTACAAGTTGATCAAATGAGAAAATAGAATTGTTAGGAAAGGAACAGTACCACTCAAGTGTTGTGTCCTTGAGGGATCGAGGAAATAGTTTAGCCATCAAGGCATCATGATGGAAGAAGTAAGTGCAGAGAATGTTAAAGGAAGACACATGCGTTTGTGGATCTCCCTTACCACCAAACTTCTCAAATTTAGGTATCTCCATTCCTTGAGGGAAGCGATTGTTCAAGATAGCAACTAACAGTAGGCTATGTCAGAAGAAAGATTGGAAAATAGGTTAGGCAGAGACCTGGGAAAGGCTCACTAACTAACTCTACATCTTACCCATATTCTGAAGTAGAGTGTTCAAAATAGGGTCGTTGGAAGATAAAGGGCTAGAGGAACCTCCTCTAGAGCCACCGTAAATTCCACTTCCAAAACCACCACCAGTGTGACCTCCACCAGAGCCACTACCAAAGCCCACACCACCTCTTCTTCCAAGACCTCCACCACTGGAGGTGATAGAAGGGGTAAAGCTAAAGCCCAACAAGACCTTATTCATCTTGATAGTTTCCAATTGTTCAAGGATGGAAGGGATACTAATGGAAGGGACTACATCGGCCATGTAGACAGAGGTGGGAGGCATTGATACTCCTAATTGTCCCTCATGCCCTTCGAAGGTGACTCCTTGTGCAAAGCTAGAGTTGCTCAAAGGAGCGTACACTTACGCGATACTAAAGAGACTACTTAGAAGCTCCACACCTATTCGATCTTTATTCATCATATGTTTTAATTCACTAACAACCTGAGCAGCTCTAGCCATCTTCGGATTTCTTTCCAAATGGTTTTCAAGGTCATCCAACCCTTTTGTAAGGGAAGACACATATTCAGTAGGGATTTGAATGGCCTCATGCTCATCCACTAATGATGGAATGGGAGATGCAAGAGGAGTGGGAATGTGATTGGTTTCATTAGCGAACCCCATCTCATCCTTGATAATTGCTCTTGCACAGCCAAAATAACGCAGGACTAGAGAAAAGGCTCATAGAGAGACCAAGCAAGATCTTCGTCCTATCCATCGGGAGGTGTTGTACACTTCTCCTCACTATATGCCCAGAAGTTGTGGACTAGGTTATGATTCTCATAAACCTTCACAACAACCACGAAATACACAAGGAAAGTTTTTAACACCAATGGATGAACAGATGTTGGTTCACGTTAGGTTCACCAAAAATGTAAGAGAGGGGGACCACCACGTGCAAGACCCCAAGTCATAAAGGGTCAAGATGCAAAAGGATTCCCTAACTTACCTCAACTAAGTGTATTGTTTAGGGTTATGAGGATGAGAATGATGAGGACTATGATGCCCTACAATCACTCTACAATCTCGGGTTTCAATATGGGGCTAGGCGAGTCAGTTTTCAGCTCCAACTCTATGCCTCAGGGAGCTCTCTGCCTGAGGACGTCACCATAGACTCTAGATGACAATGCGGCGTGCTGGCATCTCTAAAGTGCGTTGTAGTCCATAAGGTTAGACAACAGTAGAGACAATGTTGAACTCACCAAAATGACTAATGACCTAGCTACTCAACTAAAATCCTAGAATGACACTAACAAGTAATCAAAGTATTCTCTAATGTTGTAAAGTAAATAAGCAAGAGTGATGAAAATGAGGAGAATCTCACCAATGAACTTGTTCACCAGTTGATTCTCCAAGAGCTCGCACACCTACACACAATAAGAGGGAAAAGGTTGGGCAGTTGTATAGGGGCCTGCCTCAGTCAAAACCTCGTTTAGGTGTTTCCACCGCCACAGATAGCCAAAAGAATGAGATAAAGAAGTAATGTCGTAAAGAAAGCACAAGCACTACAAAATAGTACTATGCTACTCAACCAAGTGATAGAGGAGAGGAGAGAGAAGCTTACCACCTCCACCAAGAGCACTCAAGGCTTCTTGGGGGAGAAATGAGAGGAACTCAAGCCTCTGCTATGAATGGTGTGGTTCCAAACATGCTCTACTAAGTTGATGGAGTGAGATGTTGCTGCAATGGGATGCTTGGAATGTTTGGAGTGAGTGAAAGTGAGCTTGTGAGAGTGATATTATGGAAGCCTGAAGTGTGCAAGAATTGTCAAGAAGCTAAAGTAAAGTTGTGAAGAATTCTCAAGAGGTTGTCAAGAAGGGCCAAAAAGTGGTGATGTGATGGGTATGTGTAAGGTATGTGGCTGACGACTTTTTCTTAACCCAAAATTGATGAAACGAAAAGGTTTTTTAAAGGATATTCTCAGCTTTCCACCAATATAAATTATTCTTTATTTTGAATTTAATAAATAATTATTATTCATTTTCTATTTGAATTAAGACTAAAGTCTTGATTGATAGGCTGGTTGAAAAACATTTATAGCTTTCAAATGGTATCACATTTTTTGAATCCAAAACAAGTGTCACATTTTATGCTTCACATACTATAGAATTTAAAAAAAAAATGAATTTCATGAAGTTTTGACCAATTTAAGGTGGTCAGACATACAAGCTTTTATATTTTTTAAAATTTGTAATAAGAAATTCATAATTAATTATTTACTTGGAAAAAAATTACCAAAAAATATGCATCACATCGGGACATGAGTCCTCTACTTATATATAAAATCTTATAAAAAAATATTATCATTTTATTGTGGTTAGGGTGGTCAGATAGACACCTACTTCTTATTTTTTCCCTAAAAATTAAGTGCTACTGCATTGAAATTTGAAATTTTGACCAAATAGATTTTTTTTTAAAAATAAACCTAGTAGTTTAGAAACTACATTCAATTTTCAACAAATTCTATTCTTACATATTTTTGAAATAATATAGATAACTTATTCAAATTTTTACATCAAGTTTCCTAACTCTGATTTTTCTGAATTTTTCACCACTTAAGGGCTTGTTTTTCCCATGATGATCCTACACATACCCAGGAACCACTACTCCCTTTGGAATAGAGACCCTTTTTAACCTTGTCTCTTTTATTGCTATCATTTTATTCTTTGTAAGGACATTTGGATGCAAAATGACCTACTCTTCCATAATCGAAATATTTGAATGGTAACTTGCCTTTGTATTTGCTAGTTCCTTTCTTCAATCTTCCCACAAATTTTGCTTCAACTTTATCAAAGTCTTAATTATGAATAGGAACCTCATCTTCAATATTTTAATTAGCTATGAAAGCAGCTTCTCTTTTTGGAACATCTTTATCAAATTATCTCATCTTAAAGGCAATGAGAGCACCAAACATTTCATCAACTGAATATTGATCCAAGTCTTTAGATTCTTTAGTGGCATACACTTTTTGACTATAATATTTTGGGAGAGATCTCAAAACCTTTTTCACAATTTCACTTTTCTTTACTTCTCCACCAAGACTAGAAATTCTAGAGACAACTTCTTGTACCCCGAGCATATAACTTGCAATATCTTCATCTTCAATCATCCTCAAAGCCTCAAGTATTCTCTTAAAGATCTACATCTTTGCTTGCTTCACTTTAGTATCTCCTTCATAGATGCTACTAATCTTTTCCCAAGCATCTTTGGTAGAACTAGAATTCATCACTTTCAAAAGTTTTGAATCAGCCAATACATACAAAATAACAATCTTAGATTTAGCATTGCAATCATTTAGCTCGATTTCAGTTGGATCTATTGGAGGGGTAATAGGAGCAACATAATAATCCTTGACTAATTTCCAAACACTCAACCCTAGATATTTTAGGTGTCCTTCCATTCTCAATTTCAAAAAAATATAATTAGTCCCATCAAACCTAGGACCCTTGTATCCATCATATTCCATCCCAAATCTGTGCCTCAAGATGTTAAGATTCTTCAGAGGAACTTGGCTCTGATAGCAATTGTTGAACACTTTACTAAGAGAGGGGTAAATCAGTCTTATTAAAAACTTAACCCCTCCTAGAACTTAATTCTATCATCATAATGCAATCTTCTTTATAAGATTAAAACCTTTAAGCAGAATAGTAACAAAGAATGATAAAACAGTTTATATACTCAACAACTTTAACAATACTTAAGTAATAAAATATGTAACAATTCTACTTCTAACCAGATCAGTAGTAGTGAGAAATAAATAGAGAACACACACATGCACAAGGAGAACACCAAATTTATGTGGAAAACCCAATGAGAGTAAAAACACAGTGAGAGTTAACTCATAATATAAGGCTCAGTGTCAAAAGGACTTGTAAGAAGACTCACTACCTTAGAGAAAGATACAAAGGACTTGCCAAACTAAAGACAATGTGACTTCAGGAGCAAGATACATGGACATAATAATATTCACTATCTCAAAGCAGGATACAAAATATTTAAAGAGAATTACAATGATTGCCAACACAACACTCTATTGACTAAGGCATTAAAATGCAATTGATCTTTCCTTTCACACATTTTTATCACTATCTTTGCTAGATATTCAATACAATTTTCACACACACTTCTTCACACTTGTACACTTCTCCATCTTGTTACATCCAAAATTATCTTGCGTTTATATCTATGGCAACACTTTAAAACTTCAATTAGGTTGGTTGGGAAGAGGATAATTAATAAATTCAACAAGTTAGCCACCTAAACATAATGCAGTCCTAGCTAGAAGATAGAGAGGACAAAAAACAATCCTAACACTTCTTCCAATGTGATCCAAAACAATTCACATGCAATCACACATCAACCTAAGTCAGAATCAAAGAAATGTGTGGATGAAATATGAAGGACATAACTAGTCAGCCCATAAACACTCTTCCAATTGAATTAACTTGATGTGGTCCTAAATAGGATAGTTCAGGACCCAAATCTATTATAGCACACTTTCCATTACTGTTTCAAACCCCCAAGCAAATGGTGCAAGTAAAGGAACAAGCTTTTCGGACTAAATATCCACAAATAACCCAAAAATCCAACTCAAGTCATTAATAGCTACTACAAATCAAACAAGTATGGAATACTTCATTCAAGAAGCAAAAAATACATAACCAATTGATGCAAAATTAGTAAAAAATCTTGTGGACCACTTCAATACTTGAAATTGGAATCGAGACACTACACAAAAATTAAGAGAATATTCACCAGGTCCTAGGAGCAGAGACATAAATATGGAGAAATGTAGAGCAATTCTTTGACCAGTTTGGACAACCAACAACACTGCCAACCTTCTACAATTCACAAAAATCTCCTCGACAACACAAGTGACTTGAAAAGATAGGAGTGCAATGTGCACAGAGCACTAAAATTTAATCCCAAATCACAAGACCAGATCTTCAACATTGGAGGAATGTGGAGCATTCTCTTAGAATTTAATGTAGCTTCCTAAAATAGAATCATTTAAGCAACTTGAGAAGACATTAACTTTCTTTCAACAACCCATACATTATCAGGAACAATAGGAAAGAACATAAGACATATTGTATACCTTCAAAAACATCTCTCCATAATTATTCATGCTTCTAATCCTCATCTTAATGCTTCTAATCCTTGTCTGAATATATCATTATCAACAAAAATGTACAGTACAACTTTTCCTTAACATAACAACCAATCATGAACTTCAACAACTCTTCTTAGATAAACCATGACATCAACCATGAACTTCAGCAAAACTTCTTAGATAAGGCATGACATCCAACCATGAACTTCAAAAACTCTTCTTAGCAACTCTTCTTAGATAAGGCATGACATCAACCATGAACTTCAACAACTCTTCTTAGATAAGGCATGACTTCCAACCATGAACTTCAGCAACTCATCATGTATATATCAATGATAGCACTAGCTAAATTTTTTCAAACAATGACAACCAATAAACAATGCTCACATCACCTGCCAACAATCTCCTCAAGTGTTGACATCAATGGCAACCAACAACCAATGTTGACATCAATGGCAACAACTAAAAACATTGTTTGCATCACAAATTTTATTTTTTGTTCAAGCTTAGTTATGTTCTTGTTGAGCGGGTGGTCTGTAATGGCTTGGCTATTTCAGGCAGTTTTTGGTTGTGTGATGTGGATTTCCTGCATCACAAATTTTGTTGTTTTTTTAGGCGCAATTGTTTTCTTATCGAGTGATTGGTTAGTTGTGGTCTGGTTGTTTCAAGATATGTGTGTGGTTTGCTAGGATTCAAGGTCCCTATAAAACTTGATAGTAAAGGGTTCTAAGTTCCCTTCAAAACCTATTTTTTGCAGCATGGGTTGTATTTTTTATCTTTTAGTGGCTCTTGTTGTTTGGTTGTTATTTTTTTGTGATTTATCTCTTAGAATCCCTCTTGGATTTGACAGGGTTTTAGGTCCCTTCAAAACCTATTTTTCCCCAAAATAAAAACACACCCATTATAGAGCAAGCTACATTATAGCATATTAATTCTCTTATGGAGATAACCATTTCCTTTAACAAGATGTTTGGGCCTATGTAGGATTATGAGGGTCCAAAAAGTGGTGATACGACAAAAAAGGTGTTTTTCATTTGCTCAAAAATGCAAAAATTTGCTTTGAATTTTTACTATGGTCAGGTAAAAAGTACATGTTGCCATGATAAGAACTAGACCTAAATGGATATCTATTTCAAATAGATATCCATTTATAATGGAATCATATAAAAAAATAAATATATTATATATATTATATCATTACATTATATAATTAATATATAATATACAATATATCATATATATAATATATAATATACAATATATAATATACATAATATATAATAAATATAATATATATTATACTATATAATATAATATATATTATAATATTGTTTATATAATAGCATAGACCTGACATATTTCAAAAGAAGCCTATGAAACAAAAATGAATATTTGTTTGGAATAGATATCCATTTACTATGGCATAAACAAAAAAAAGGGTTGAAAGTCTATTATTACAATTTGCATTTGATTGTTGCACAATAGGGGTGAAGAAGGGCAAATAGATATCCATTAAAACGGATATTCAAGTTAAAAATTTACACTCTAAACCAAGTTTTAATGGTTTTTCTTCAAAGAAAAATTATCTTAGCATTATTTTATAAGAGTTTTAGTGTAAAATATTGTTTTTATATGCATTTTAGTTTGTAATAAAAAATTTAAATTTTCAACATCAACCAGGTTTTTCAATGGCTAAGAATCCAAATCCTCCTCGAGAAGGAAACCCTACTCAACCAAATCCTCCTCCACCACCAAAAAATCCCTTATAAAACTTTCCTTCTATCCATGATTTAATCCATGACAATTTAACTCAATTGAGAAATATTTTCCAGTTATACAATAGGCACCCTCACTTGTATGCAATGAAAACCACTTTAGAATCAATAATTTCCAATGTTGAAACTCTTACTAACCAACATATTACCTTTTTAGAGTGGTGAGAGACCAAGAGGCAACAATATTTCAATGGCTTATCATATGATTAGGTGTGGGATTGTGACATTTCCAAAGCCCAATTAGCACAACTTTTTTATCAATCCTAAAACAAGACAACCCATTGATGTGTGAACATCAACATATCCTAGATATTTTTTTGGATTTTTGGTGGATGTTTTTTGATAAACCATCCAACAACAATCTTGATGTCTCACAATATTTTCTTTGAAAACTATATGTTGATTTTTTTGTGGGTAAGCATATCAACTACTTTGATATGTGAAATTTCCAAGGTGTGGGTAGAGGAATGGCTCGAGATAGACCCAAGGAAAATCAAGTAACTCAAGTTATTCCCCCTTTGCCTATTGTTCCCCCACCTCCAATACCTTAAACCAAGAGATTGTTGCAGATGTAACACATTATAGTATATTGGTCATACACACTTTGACTGGCCATTTCATCATGCAGTGCTCATAGTTTATGCATCTGCATGATAGTGATACACCTATTGGATCAATTGCTATTGGTATACCCTTCTCTTCTCCACATATTTTTGTGCACTTTGTGCAAACACATATGTCTAGATCCTTTTACACAACTTAATGAAGCTCTGATGGATACATCCAACTATGAGGTCCATCATATGTGAGATGTAGGAGATGAGAGAGTAGAGGTTGGAGTATATAATAGAGAGTCATCAGGTGTTAAGATGAGGTGGATGTAGCGATAAGACTTAAAGTAATTTCATAGTGCATTTTATCTTTAATTAATACTTTAAGAGATACTAGTACTAATATATATTTATGTGTAGATTTAATAGTTGATTATAGATGATCAAATGACATAGGTCCAAGAGGGTACACTTATGACCATTTCATTTGGCCTAGAGAGTAACTATATGGTATATTTTTTTGTACATACATGTTTAGGATTTTTTTATTATGTATGCATATCATTTAAATTGTGATTTAGATGTTAATTTTTCAAATCTATTGTAATTATACATGTACACAGATTGATAGTCTTATGTATTCTTTTCTTTTTATGCAACAACCCATTAGGTTTTACATCGATGGTGACTGTTTCTAAAACATTGGAAGAAGCATCACAACATATATATGTTTTTTTATACTCTCGTCATTAATGAGCTTAAAATATGCTCATAATTTGAATATCATAATGTATTTTTAATACCCTTACTTTTATTGTTGATGGTTGTTTAGCTCTTTGATTAAAGACTTTTTATTCAAAATTGGGTAGAATCTTGTAGCTACAAAATCCTATATTCCTGCAGCTTATTATCCATGTGTCTATATTAATTACACCATTTGACCTCCCGAATGACTAATATCATGCATGTGGTTTTTGGATAGTGAAATAGATTTAATGCATGATTAATGAATGTATCGTGTTGTTTTCCATGCATGCTTTCTTTTTGCTTATGTTGCCTTGTACATCGCAGGTTGTTGAAGGAAACATGAATGAGTCAAGCACAACGGATCTTGGCCCTACAGTAAAGTCCATTTGCAGCACGGTGTCGAGGAAGTTGTTCCAGTGAAGACTCTCTGACCGGGTCATTGGGAAGAAATATAAATGATCATTAAATCTGGGAAGAGTGGAATGCTAAATTCTCTCTGGATCGTGTTGAACGGATATGCTTTCATTTATGAGAAATATGTTCCTCGGTTTCAGGATACATTTATGTCCACGTCTTTCTCTGTTAGAGTTAGGTAGTTAGTTGCTTTTTTGGTTTAAATAAGTGTTCCTCCTGTGCGAGTGAGCAACCAAAGTATGTAAAAGTTAGTATTATAATGAGAGATAGTTTTTTGTGTTAGTTTTCATATGAGCAGAACAATGTATATCATTCCAAGTTTATGAATAAAAGTTGATGAAGTTCTAAGTTCAATTATTGCATAACTAGTTTATGCTTGCTAAGGGGGCCCACTTAGTAAGTATATGTAGTTAGTTAATTAGTTGTTTATTTCTTGTTGATTATAAGTTATATTTCATTCTTGAAAGTTTCAACGCAAACTCAATCTTATATTGTTCCTGCAGCATCGAGAATCCATCCCTATGTTTGTTCCTGTACCATAAGGCCAGTTCATAGTTTGTTTTAGTTGTCATGATTTATGCTTTGATTAAGTTTAGAAGGCTTCGCATTATATTCCTGTAGCATAAGTAGAATTCCTTTCATGCATTTATTTCTGGTAAATCGTGACTGAAACTGGTTCTTAGTGCACATACAGTGCCACTCCATTTCAATTATATGTTCCCTGGTTTGACAATGTAAATGAACGACCATAAGAAGATGTTAGTCGCCTGCTAGAATGTCCAATTCCCAGGTTAGGATTTTCCATGACTTTTATACCATTTTATGGGTGCGACCATTTTTGGCACTGTTGTCGGGGATGGTGTCAAGCTAAGAACCTGTCATAGTCATTGTTAGTAGTAGTTTAGTCTGCTATTCAAGCATTTTCAAATCCCTTCAATTTACAGTTAACTCTATTACATGCATAGAAGAAGAGACGCTCTGGGAAGATTCCTCCCTAACCTTCCATTCCTTGATAACAATCTTGAACCAGCTTATAATCTATTTGAGGAAAGAGGAGATCAAGATATCAATTTGTTTGTTGAAAACCTACTTGTTGAACTGCAATTTGATCTAGCTGATGAAGAACTTGAAGAAAATCCATTTGCTTTTATACTCCATCAAGCAACTATGGCACGTAATCCACCTAATCGACCTCCTTCTTTTGAATTCCCCATCATTGCTCGGCAAGATAATGATAACCTTAAAAATATTTCTTCTTCATTACTTCCCAAGTTCTATGGACTAGTTACAGAGGACCCAGAAACTTTCTTGTTTGAGTTTGACATTCTCTGTCACGGCTATAATTACACTTCAGATACTCACAGGCTGAAGTTGTTTCCTGCTACTTTGAAAGGAGCTCTTAAATGGTTCATAATTTTGGGGAGGGATGTAGTTGATAGTTGGGCAGCCACGCAAACAAAATTCCTTGAGAAATACAAGGAATATTGTAAGAGTGGTAATAAGGGTGATGATATATTCAGAATCCAACAAAAGGAGGATGAAAGCCTAGAAGACTATATCTCAAGATTTTTGTTTTCCCTGAAAAAGAATTCAGACCATACTCTCAATGAAGAATCTCATAAACAACTTTTTCTAAGGGGAATCAGTGACACCTGTATAGATGCCCTGGACCTGATGGGAGGAGGAGATATATCCCAACTGTCTTGGAATGATATCAAGAAAATATGTCTTAACTACTCTCAAGCAATTGTTAAGAAGGGTAGAGGTCATCAAGCCACAGTGGGAAAATATTCTACTAATGGAGTTTCATGAATGGAGATCACAAATTTGCTATCTGACTTCAAGCAGGATATCATAAATAACATGGCTACACAGTTGGATACTATGCAAGCTCGGAAGAAACATGAGGAAGCTGAAGCAATCTTGGTTGAGTTGTGTCCACATTGCAGACAAAAGAAACGTGACTAGAGATGTAAGATGGTGGCTAATCTGGAGGCTAAGTAGTTACCTACTGACTTTAAGATGGTAGAGAGTGATGATGACCAAGTATTCTTCATTGCACAAAGGCGACCATGGGCTCAAAAACAAGGTATGCTTCAAGACCCTTTGACTTTTGGTAATCCTTATTCTAATTACAATAACCAATGGCAACCTACATATGGCCCATTACCACCTTGGAATACTTCTCAACCTCACTAGCCTAACTATCAGAGTCCTCAATGGAAATCTCCTCAAGGAGGTTGGCAGTAGCCACAAGGACAATGGACTCCACCCCCAAGTAACTGGTAGCCGAATCGTCAATGGAGAGGTCCTCAACAATGGTAGAACCAAACCCCTGGCTCCCTGCAACTTCAACAGCCACAACCTCTAGCTCTCATGCCACCTCCTGCAGCACCTGCAGTAAATACTAGCCATCCAAAACAAACCCCTATGTCTGCTCAACCATTGCCAAATCCTAATAATAAGCAGCATCAGCAACAACAACAAACTATGTATCTTGTAGAAGCCAATCAGTATCCAGCTTATGCCCTGAATATTCATGATATCCATCTCAGATCTGGAACCACTCTCCCTGCTCGACAGCCGCCTGTATTTACAGAGATTCCAGATTCTTCCTGTGAACAACCTACTGATCCTGCAAAACATATACCTGTATCAGATACTGTCTCTAAGGAACCTATCCTCTAGCATTAGGCCAAATTGCTTTTTCCTCAGAGATTGCAAATTACTACATCAGAGTCTATGGAAGAGCCTACCTTTGATATTTTGGATCAGCTAAAGAATGTACACATTCAAATTCCTCTTTTTCAAGCCATTAAAGATGTCCCAATTTATGAAAAATCCATTGAGGCCTGTTTAAAGAAACCAAGAAGGAAGAAAAAGGATCCCCAAACTATCCATGTTCTAGGACAGTTGGCAGATATTATGTTAGGGAAGGTAGTCATTCTAAAATATACTAACCCTGGGAGTTCTATGATACAAATAAATATTAATAGCCAAATAGTAAAGAATTTTTTGATAGACCTTGGTGCAGCCATCAATGTAATGACCAAGCATACTATGGAGTGTTTGAAAATCCCAACAATTTGGTCTACACCTACCGTCATGCAACTTGCTAATAGTTCCACAGTAAAACCTGATGGAGTGGTAGAGGATATCATTATCATCCTTGAGTCTTGGGAATACCCAACAAACTTCACCATATTGTCCACAAGGAAACTTTGGGAGGATATCCTATTATTCTAGGTAGACCATGGTTAGCTACAGTTGATGTTTTTATCAGATGTCGTTCAGGAGATATGACAATTTCTTATGGTCAATCAAGAAATAAATTGGCTTTATATCCACCTGCCCAGCCTTAGCGAGACTTGTCTTAACCAATTTGGCCAGATTTAGGAGAACTGAAGAAGTCAATTCATTGGCTCAGCTAATGATGCTGCAAACTAATCCATTTTCATAGCTTCAAAGTGAGGATGACCTGCTTTTACACATTTTGTAGTCCAACCCTGATCTGAGTAGCCCATCTATTCTAGATAGCTGTCCTCAGCAGTGTTTCCTGTAACAACTGAATTCTGGAAGCCTTCCACCTGAATCTCACGTAGCTTATCACAACTTGTTTCCATATGAAATACAAACACCACCTTTATCAACAGCCTCCATGAATGATCTTACTAAGCAAGTAGAAGTGTCTCCAGGCCACTGTCTAAACAACAATAATAAGCTGTCTCAATCTCAACAAGCTGCCCTAGTCACAATGCTGCAAGATCAACACAAAGATTTTGCATGGGACTATGGGGATATGAAGGGAATAGATCCTCAACTCTGTACTCATAGGATCTACATTAAGGAAGACTCTTTACCTATTAGATAGCCTCAAAGAGGGATAAACCCAACACTCAGGGAAATAGTTAAAACAAAGCTCCAAAAATTTCTTGATGTTGGTTTTATCTACCCCATTTCAGACAGTCAGTGGGTGTCTCCATTGGTGATTGTTCCTAAAAAAGGTGGAAAATCGAGAGTTTGTGTGGACTACAGAGAGCTGAACATAGCAACTAAAAAGGATCACTTTCCACTACCATTTGTTGACCAAGTACTAGACTCATTGTCTGGTAAAAAGTATTTCTCCTTTTTGGATAGATATAGTGGGTATAATCAAATTAGAATTGCCCTTGAGGATCAACACAAAACAACTTTTACTAGTCCATGGGGTACTTTTTCCTACTCTGTCTTACCTTTTGGACTGTGTAATGCACCTACAACATTTCAAAGGGTAGTGATTAGTATTTTTGTTGATATTTCTCATGATTCTATGGAAATCTACATGGATGACTTCACTACTTATGGAGTTACTTATTAAGAAGCATTAGCCAATTTGGAAAAAGTGTTGAAAAGATGTCAGGAGCAAAATTTGTCTTTGAATAGTGAGAAATATTTTATGATGATGCAAGAGGGAATTGTTTTAGGCCATCATATCTCTCAAGCAGGAATTCAAGTTGATCCTGCAAAAATAGAAGTTATTCTAACTTTGCCAACACCTATAAAACAAAAGGATGTTAGAAGCTTCCTAGGAAATACTAGATATTATAGAAGATTTATCAAGGATTTCAACAAAATAGCTAGTCCATTATATGCCTTATTGACTCAGGATTCTGAATTTAAATGGACTGAGGCCTGTGACAAATCTTTCTTGCAGCTTAAGAACCTACTTACTCAGGCACTTGTTCTTCAAAGACCAAAGTGGAGTCTACCCTTTCATATACACACAGATGCTTATGATTATGCCATTGGGGCAGTTTTAGGGCAGAAAAAAATTCCATAGAGCATGCCATATATTTCATTAGCAAAAACCTTCAAGGCCCTGAATTAAACTATACTATCACAGAGAAAGAATTGCTAGCAATTGTGTATGTCTCGAACAAGTTTTGACATTATGTCACCGATTACCAAATATTTGTCCATACAAATCATGCAACAATAAAGTACCTCATGAATAAGCCTGCCATATCTGGAAGATTAGCAAGATGGCTCCTATTGTTGCAAGAATTTGATATCACAGTTATTGATAAGCCAGGTCGAGCTAATGTGGTGGTTGATTTCTTGTCAAGGCTTCAAACAACTACACCTACCACCCCTGAGGAAATTGATGATAGCTTTCCTGATGAACATATGTTCTCTATTACTGCTCAAACTCCATGGTATGCAAATATTGCAAATTATTTAGCAGCCAACAAAATTTTAGCACACTTCTCATCAAAGGAAAGACAATTGTTGGTAGAGAAAAGTTTTAACTTTTCATGGATTGCAGATTGTTTATTTTACACAGGACCTGACTAAACTCTAAGAAGATGTGTTAGAGAAGATGAGACCTATGACATTTTGCATGCCTATCATGATGAGCCATGTGGAGGGCACTTTGTAGCCAAGAGAACATCTATGAAAGTGCTTACTATAGGATACTATTGGCCCACACTATATAAAGATGTTGCAGCCTATACTAGGTGTGTACCTTAGAATTTTACCCTACTCTAATGTGCAAAATAACTAAAAATGTGAACGATAAAATACCAAGGACACTTCAAGATTAGCCTAAAGAGTGATAAAACAAGAAGGAAAGTAGATAAAACAAGATGCAAATGATTATACCTTCCTTGCTGTTGGAGACTCCTTGGTTGGCCCTTGATTTGGATGACTTTGTGTGCTCCTTAGATGACTTCTTGAGTGACTAAATGCAAGATCAACTTATGCAAAATGATTAGAATGGATGGCTAGATGATAGTGAATGAGTGAGAATGCAAATTGGCAGCATGTAGTTATAAAATGGCTAAGTGTTTTTTTTTGCCTTAGAGGAGGGGGTATTTATAGGAGAATTTGAATTCTCTAGAGAATTCAATGGTTGGGATTTATCCAACAAGGCCAAGATGAAGGGCTAAGGTGAGTTGAGGACTCACAAGCCCTCACATCTTGACATGTGGATTGTGAGATGGCTAAGAGGAGGTGAGGTGTAAATGAGGTGGCTAAAAGGTACATGAGGTGGAGGAAGGACAAGTACCTTCCAAGTACATTAGGAGATGGGAAGAATCTTGGGTGAATAAAAGTGAATTAAAAATTCACAATGATTGAAAGAATCTGGTGGATAAGACAAGGTTCCGAAAAGGTGGGAATTTGTCACATGTGACTTGATGTGACAAGTCAAAGGTTCTAGAAGATGTATGGGAAAAGGGGATTCTAGGAGGAATAAAAGTGAATTAAAAATTTACATGGGGAAGAGAGGAGCCTAGAGTGAATAAAAAAGAATTAAAAATTCCTTGGGGGATGGGGAGAGTTGACCAAGGTACTAATTAGGTTTGACTAATCAGTAATTAGAGGATAATTAGGGGTTAATTAGGATTAAAAACCAACTTGCAAAAGTTGGAGGATGTGACACATCCTAATCAAGGATTAGGCATGTGCACATCCTTAATGAAGAGATTAGGAAATGGATTAGGATTAGATGAAAATGACATGTGAGGAATTAAATAAATATAATATTTATTTAATTTATTTGATGAAAAGAGGATTAAGGAGGGTAAGGTATTTAATTTTAATTAAATACCTTAGGATTTGGAAGAATTAAAGATATTAATTAAATAATAGTAATATTACTTAATTAACTCAGATAAGAGGATGTTTAGATGAAAAGTGATAAATTTGGATAAATTAAGTGTCCAAATTTGGATGTCTACATTTTCCCCTCTTTGAGATGGTGTTACTAAGTAGCATCATTTCAAAGAATATTAAAATATAGAACCCAGAAGGAGATGGTTAGATTGGAAAAGATGCCCCAGTCATCAAAGGGATGACTAGGAAGAAAGATGATGGGGGTGAAGATGAAGAGTAGGGATTGAGGATGCCCCCTTGAGAGGACATGTGGGTTGAAGAGAACACGTGTGTGCTCTCGAAATAGATGATGTGATGCAAGGAGAGATGAGGAAGATGATGCAAGGTGATGGGTAAGAGAGGATGAAAAGGCACCAGGAGGTTGGGAAACAAAAATGGATGCAAAGACGAAGATGATGTTGCCCCAGTCAAGGTACAAGCCAAAAGGGGGTGAGGATGGATGGAGTGTTGTCAATGAATCACGAAGATAGGGGAGGATACATCCCACTGAGTGGTATTTATAAGGGAAGGGTACATCCCAAAACACCACTAAAGGATAGGGAAGAATGCCTCCCAATGATGATGACAAAAGTGTTGTTGATGAGGGAAGGATACATCCCAAAACAACACCAAAGAGATATGGAAGAATAAAATGGGATGATGATGATGATGAGGAGGAGGAGGAGGAGGATTGGATCCATGCTTGTAACAAGACTGAGAACAAGACTAATGATATAATTAGATGATTCAGGCTAAATGGAATGGATGGGGATAGGATAGAGATGTGAGATAAGGATGAAGGATGAATGGATGGGGGGATACATGCAAGATGATAGAATGGAAAATGAAATGCAATCCTAATACAATTTTCCATCTTCGGAGCACTAATTTTTGCTATAGCATAAGACACAAGACGCCAGGGTATGAAGAACCAAGGCGAATTAGTGTCTAATGCTTAAAACAAACAAAACAGATAAGAAGACTATCCCAACACCCCAAAGTCACAAAGACCTTGGTCAGGCCAGGTATTGAGATAACCACAAGCACAAAAGGATGCCCCAGCATAACACAAGACCTCGGGGATCTTGGTGGGTATTACATGGGACAACCAAGAAGACACAATCAAACAAAATAGCAATATATGCCCCTATGTGGACCAATCAAAACACGCCATAATATGATGGATTATGGCGGCCTTGACAAGTGATGATAGGGAGCTCAAATGATAAACAAAAGCCAAAAGCATCAAAAGATCACAATCAATTTCCAATGTCCTTTGCCATAAGATCAAGGGGATAGATGGGATTGATGAGGTCTGTTAGGAAGGATGCATCCTGTTGAGACCGATGATGAATACTAAGCTAAAAGATCGATATGACGTAGGATATTCAAAACTGATTGGATTTGTTGATACAAGTGGATCTTGTTTGTTAAGAACCAGCTAGATAAGGGCATAGCTTGATGACACGACATAAGGGAGACAAGACATGAGATTGACACATCCTAAATACCTAGGGGATTGGGGGCCGATCAAAGATTAGCCTTGCCTACGTGAAAGCGCAGAGCCCTCATAGTTCGATAAAAGGCTATCGACTGACCATGGATAAAAGTAGAAAGAGGATGATGAATGATGATGACAGATGACAAGGAATGGAGAGACAAAAGCCAAGACTAATGATAGATGATATAGGAGTGGATAGAGAAAGCAGAAAGACTAACACTAGATGATAGAGGAGCGGATGGACAAAGCAGAATGACCGATGATAGACAATAGAAGAGAAAAGTGGACAATGAAGATCGATGATGGAACCCCGGGGGCGGATCAAATGATCGACCTTGCCTACGTGGAAGCGCAGGGGCAATGTAGTTCGACAAGACCAAAGGAAAACAATGGATAAAGGATGATAAGATGATAGGATAAGTGGATAAAAAGATGGGACCGATATGACAAGATAGGATAGACTTGTTGGATTGGATAGGATGATGACGATCACATAAAGCTCAGGGATGGGATAGTTATCCAAAGCATTAAAATGACTTGGGAGGATGATATGATAGATATATGAGTGATGAAAAGTGATAACAGATTGGAAAGATGTGCAAGAGAAGCATGAGTGATGATGATGAGATAAATGGCATTGGGTTGCATGGGGGGAGGCCTATAGCCAGATACCAATGACAAGGGATTGTGAGATGGGATGAGGATAAAGATGAAAGAATGGATAGAGATATAGGGATGGGGGAAGGGAGGGATTGTTTGGATGGATGGGAATATAAGGATTGGGAGATGAAAGGGATGCTAGGGATGGATACAAAGATAAGGATGGGGAGATGGAAGGGATGCTGTGATAGATGATGTCTCCAAGGAGTATGTCACAAAGGAAGCAGATGCCCCCACTCTAGATATGTCACATATGAGGAGGCATGAGGGATAGAAGACAAGTGGATGGGAAAATAAAGGAGATAACTAGATGAGGATAGGATGGGTGACTAAGGAATATGATAGAGCATGGATGAAGCGAATGTATACCAATAGGTGTCCAAAGCATGCATAGATAGGTGCCCCTATTTTGATCAAGATCACAAGAAAGATGGAGGGAATGGGAGATAAATGGGATATGATGGTAGGATGTGGAAGATGGGTGGGATGGGGGGGATTTATGAAGATGACGGATAACAGGAAGACGGGTGCATAGTTGGAAGCATAGTGAATGGAGCATGATCTGTTTGCTAGGTTTTCATCATGGTACTTATCCAAGGCACTTGTTTGCCAAGTTTTCACCATTAGATGGATTATTTCTCTTTACTATTTTATTTTATTTTTTTTTTTTTTTTTACTTTTTTGGATTTTTGACTTTTTGGATGTCATGCAGAAGGAGATGGGTAAGGATAAGGAAGTGGATAAGCAGATTTAGAAGACATGTAATAAGGATCAAGGTGTTAAGAGCCCATGTTTGAAGTGACTGTTGGATGTTGATAAAACCTTATTAGGATCATGTAAGAGGATGAATTAGAGGGATTTGATGGGGAAGATACATGGGATAATGGATGGGATGCTGCAAAGGGTATGAATGGAATGATGGGGTGGATATGTGATGGGGAGATGTGTTCAAGACCAACATTGGCACATGTGGTGGTGGATGTGAAAAGATAATAGGATTAAGGGATGGAGAATGTGGGGATAATGGAGGAGATGGAATCGTGAATTTTGGGACATAAGGACCCAAAACAAACTTAGGAGATGAAAGGGGTGTATGATTAGCTTTTGGATTAGCAACTTTGGATGTTCTTACAGATTTTTCATGTGATGGCATTGCGTCTTTTTTCTTTGGGATCCACATGGTTTTGATCTTTGCTTTGGTGGGTCTTTGTGGTCTATGGATTTGATGCATATTTATATTTTTCTTTTCTTCACCATGTCTTTTGGAGGGGACATGGGGAGCCGTACATTCATGTGGATGCTTGGATTTATGCATTTTTTCTTTAACAGCCAAAGTTCTTTTAGTAGCAATGGGATGGGTGTGAGGAGATGGATGATATGGAGTGATGGGGATAGGAGGATGGGGATTATGTGTAGATGGAGGATGTTTAGGTATGTGCCTTTGTTGATCCTGACTAGGATGTTTATGATGGATGACATGGATAGGTGATGAATGGATGAAAGGATGAGATGGAGGAGGTGATCTTGGGATATATGGACCCAAGATGGATGGAGTGAATGATGGGATATGGTGGATGGAGGGATGAAGGACCCAAAATGGATGGAGCAGATGAAGGAGGGATATGAACAGTGGTTTGAGGCGATACGATAGAGGAAGAGGGATGGAAACATATGATCTAGTGGGGAGATGGGAAGAGCTGACATTTATTTTGGAAAAGGCTCATTGAGGATGTCTAGAGGTTGTACCAACATATTTAGATTGTGAGTCTTGGGAAATAGGTCCAAGACCTTGCATGCAGACTTGTTCTTTGACTTGGATGGGCTCTAAAATACCTTGCTCATGAAGGCCTAGACCTTTTCCTTGATAGTTCATTTTCTTGAGCATGCGATCCATGATAGGATTTGTGTTATTCTGAAAACATGATGTGAGTCCATTATTAGGTGGAGGATGATGGGTGGTAAATACACTATACTTTTCTTCTACGAGGAGGCCACCATGGAAGAATGTGAGAGTACCAAGGGGATATGCAAGTGGTGTAGGTATAGCATTTTTAGGCGATGATGGGGGATCATGAGAGGGAGATGGTGGGATAGCAGCATGTGGATAGGTGATATTAGGAGAGGGATTAGGGGATATGATAGGATTTGGATTTGTGGTAGTGGGATCATGTAATGGAGATGGAGATGGAGTGGTGGAAGCTTGAATGACAAGGGGATCATGGGATGGAATGGATGGGGGATGTGATCTTGAGGTGGACTAGATAGGATGGTAGGATCTTGATCTGGAGAAGGGGATATGTTGGCATGCTTTGGATTAGACTCTTGGCATGACTCATCTTGTGTGGATGGCATGATAACGTAATCTTGTTGGGACTCTTCAAGTGGGGAAGATGGAGGGATGAAGATCCATGAGGTTCATTGGGATGGGTTTTGGTGCTACTAGGAGTGGGAGGAGTGGATTGGATTTGGGTATCTTCGATGGATTGGGTAGATCTAGGAGTAGAGGGAGTGGATTGGAATTGGGTGTCTTCGATGGATTCGGTGGTTCTCATAGTAGGAGATGTAGGTTCAATGGATTTAGTGGGTCCAATGGTTTCAATGGTTTGATCAGTGCTAGGGGTGGTAACAACAATGATAGGTGTGGTATGGAGAAGGCTCTCATCACTAATTACCATGGATGATGGATTGGGATGGCATGGTTCCATGACTTCAAGATGTGGAGTTGGGGGTGGCTTCTTTATAATGAGTCCTTGAAGAACTTCTGAAATGAGAGACTTGCATATGGTTGGCTTGGCTAGGGTGGTAGAAATGGATGAGGGATTATGGATTGGTGGACTAGGGTTAGATGGAGGAATGAGATTGAATGTAGGACTATGAGTAGATGGGGGATTAGGAGTGGATGGAGGACTAGGAGTAGATGGATGAATGGGATTGGATGGAGGACTAGGAGTAGATGGAGGACTAGGATGGGATGGATGAATGGGATTGGATGGCCTAGGAGTAGATGGAGGATGGGATTGGATGGAGGGTTAAGGTAAGGATATTGGAGTGGTGAATTAAGATAGGGGGACGTGGATTGTGGATTAGGACAAGAGGATATAGGTGGTGTAGTGGAACAAGAGGTGTGGGGGATGGATTATAATAAGGGTATTGGGATGATGGATTAGGATGAGGAGACATGGATGTAGGATTAAGGTAAAGGGGTGTGGATGTAGGATTAGTATGGGAAGATTGGGAAAGAGGATTACGATAGGGGGACATGGATGGGGAATTGTAATAGGAGTATTGGGATGGAAAATTAGGATAAGAGGATGTAGATGTTGTATAAGAGGATGATGTAGATGAAGGACATGAAAAATATGGGGATGAAGAAGATACTAGATATCCATTGTCAAAGGTGGCATAAGGAGCATGATTAGGCATGGATGAAGACATAACAGGATAACTCATAGGAGTAATTAGATTTTGGAAAGTGGGTGGAGAAAGCTTACTAGATATGATAGTGTCCAGGGGATCTATGTCGTATACCTCTTGATCGACAAGACTTTTGTTATCGTTATCGACATAATTAGGGTTTCCCTTCACCACTATTGATGGAGGATAAGGACTCATGATGGTGAAAGGATAAAGAGGATGGATAAAATATTTTGGATGGGAACGGATTAAAGCTCAAATTAGGATTTTGGTCAAGCTCATATCAGGATTAGACAAAAGCTTAGATTAGGATGATTGGATGATGCGGTGGGATTGATTTTAATTTTGATGGGATTCGGTAAACGGATGATTGGATCAGGTAGATGATTTGATGAATGTGATTAAAGTACTAGATCAATTTGATTGGATAGGATCAAATGATTAGATGATGTTGATTGGATAATTATGATTGGATGAACTTGATAGGATTGGTGTGCTTGGATTGATTAGATGATTAGATGAATGGATTGGTTTGATTAGATAGGAAGAAACAAAAGGTACCACTAGATAGAGCTCAACAAATTGAGCAATTTTGGTTTTTGAACGAAGTTGATCTGATGCACGGTTTGTAAATGACAACCTCAAGAAGTTAGGGGCGTGTCCACCCCGCGATGCGGGGCGTGGCCGCCCTGGGATGGTCAAATTCTTGATAGGAGGAAATGGAAGGTACCACTAGATAGAGCTTGAAAAAATAAGCAACTTTGGTTTTTGGATGAAGTCGATTTGACGTACGGTTTGTAAATGATAGCCCCAGGAAGTTAGGGGCGTGTCCACCCCACGATGCGGGGCGTGGCCACCTCGGGATGGTCAAATTCTTGATAGGAGGAAATGGAAGGTACCACTGGATAGAGCTTGAAAAACTAAGCAACTTTTGTTTTTGGATGAAGTCGATTCGACGTACGGTTTGTAAATGACAGCCCCAGGAAATTAAGGGCGTGTCCACCCCATAATGCGGGGCGTGGCCGCCCTGGGATGGTCAAATTCTTGATAGGTGGAAATGGAAGGCACCACTAGATAGAGTTTGAAAAACTAAGCAACTTTGGTTTTTGGATGAAGTCGATCCGATGCACGGTTTGTAAATGATGGCCCCAGGAAGTTAAAGGCGTAGTTAGCTTCTGATAAATCAGAGACGCAGATCAGCTTTCTGCAGCAAAATCAGGGGCGCTTCCGCCTTTCTACAACAAAATAGGGGTGCTTCCTTTCTACAAAACAGGGGCGCTTTTTTCTTTCTACAGCAAAAATAGGGGCGCTTTCGCCTTTCTCTGCAAAAAAGGGGCGCTTTCCGCCTGCTGCAAAAAAGGGGCTTCGCAGCACAAAATGAGAGGGCTGCAGCTTCTACCTTTCTACGCTAATTATGAGTGGTGTTTGGTGATGTAAATGGTAAAATTATGGTGGATTAGGGAGAAATTAAAATGAATGGGTGGATTAAAGATAATTGTGGAGAATGAATGGGGATTTAGAATGGTTAAACAGAGGTTTGGAATGATGAGATGGAGGTTTAAAATGGTCAAATGGAGGTTTTTGGAGGTTTAGAGTGACAAAACGAAGGCTTGGGATGATGAGATAACGGTTGGGAATGGTTAAATGATGGTTTAGAGGCTAAAAGGATCCAAAGGGGGCGATTTCGGGTGTTCAGGAGGGCAAATTCGCCCATCAAAAGTAAATCAGGGGCGTAATCGCCTCACTGCGGTAAAAATAGGGGCGTAATCGCCTCACTGTGGTAAAACAGAGGCTTGGTTTGATGCAAATGACTATGGCAAGGACTTTAAAATGACAATGATAAGGCCAAATTGTCAAAATTTCACTGGTTTCTCACAAGAAAAACACTCTTAAGCAAACACAACCCTATGATTAGTGTTAAGGGTATGGCCAAAGAGGTCTTAATCTAGGATGCACAAGGTGTCTAGGGAGTCCTTGATATACTCTCGGTACGTGAGGCACAACCGTGAACACCAGCCCATCACAAGCGTGAGTTGGGAACCCCAGCGAGATATTGAAGGGCTCGAACCAACTCTTCACATCTATCTAGGTATCACCCTAGCTTCGACACTCCGCCAATTACGACGTGACTAGATTGGGGTACAACTTTCGCTCTCCCCCTTTATATACCCCACTGGTACACGTGGTTGGAATCGTCCCTTGGGGTGATGAAATCCCCAAGCAGGTCCCACTATAAAGAAAGCACTAACAATCTCCAACTACTCCCCAGGCTCACACGAAGTGCAAGGGGAAAGTGAAAACAAGCTAATGCTCCCTTTGGGTAACACAAAAAAAAAGTACCGCACGTAATGAATATTACTCCCTCTAATTAAACTATGTTCTTAGATTAATGCAAACAACAAGAATAGTTTAAAAAGTTTGAGCAAATGGATAGCCCTGCAAGAAAATGTTAGATGTTTTATCCCGCTTCCTCTACCAACTTCATAAGAATATGCTACAAAAGGTTAGCAAAAAACACATGTATCCTTGCAAGAACAATGTTAGGGAGAAAATAGTAAAGAAAAACTGAAGCCAAGATAACAGTTTTACCTTCCAGGGGGCGCAGTCGCCCTTCTACAGCAAATCAAGAGTGTAATCGCCTCACTGCAGTAAAAACAGGGGCATAATCGCCTCACTGCAGCAAATCAGGGGCGTAATCGCCTCACTGCGATAAAAACAGGGGTGTAATCACCCCACTACGAAAAAGTGTTAGCACAAATTCCAGCCCAGGGGGCGTAATCGCCTCACTGTAGTAAATGTTAGCACAAAAAACAATTTTCAGCTAAGAGGGCGTAATCGCCTCACTGCAGAAAAGTGTTAGCACAGAAAATAGTTTTCAGCCCAAGGGGGTGTAATTGTCTCACTGCAGTAAAGTGTTAGCACAAAAAAAAGTTTTCAGCCCAAGGGGGCGTAATCGCCCCACTGTAGAAAAGTATTAGCACAAAAAATAGTTTTCAGCCAAGAGGGCGTAATCGCCCCATTGTAGTAAAGTGTTAGCACAGAAAATAGTTTTCAGCCCAAGGGGGCATAATCGCCTCACTGCAGTAAAGTGTTAGCACAAAAAATAGTTTTCAGCCCAAGGGGGCGTAATCACCCCACTGCAGAAAAGTATTAGCACAAAAACAGTTTTCAGCCAAGAGGGCGTAATCGCCCCATTGCAGTAAAGTATTAGCACAAAAAATAGTTTTCAGCCAAGGGGGCATAATCGCCCCACTGCAGAAAAGTATTAGCACAAAAAAAACAATTTTTCAGTCCAAGGGGGCGTAATCACCTCACTGCAGTAAAGTGTTAGCACATAAAGTAGTTTCATCCAAGAGGGCATAAGCGCCCCACTGCAGTAAAGTATTAGCACAAAAAATAGTTTTTAGCCAAGGGGGCGTAATCGCCCCACTGCAGAAAAAATAGGGGCATAATCGCCTCACTGCAGTAAAAACAGGGGCGTAATCACCCCACTGCGCTAAAAATAGGGGCGTAATCGCCCCACTGTGGTAAAATAGTGGCGTAATCGCCCCAATGCGGTAAAAATAGGGGCGTAATAGCCCCACTGCGACGTGTTCCTACAAAAATCTCAACAACAGCAAACGTGAAGTATAGGAACCCGTTTGTGGGTCCCACCGGGTGTACTAGAAATGTGTACCTTAGAATTTTACCCTACTCTAATGTGCAAAATAACTAAAAATGCGAACGATAAAATACTAAGGACACTTCAAGATTAGCCTAAAGAGTGATAAAACAAGAAGGAAAATAGATAAAACAAGATGCAAATGATTATACCTTCCTTGCTATTGGAGACTCCTTGGTTGGCCCTTGATTTGGATGACTTTGTGTGCTCCTTAGATGACTTTTTGAGTGACTAAATGCAAGATCAACTTATGCAAAATGATTAGAATGGATGGCTAGATGATAGTGAATGAGTGAGAATGCAAATTGGCAACATGTAGTTATAAAATGGCTAAGTGTTTTTTTTTTGCCTTAGAGGAGGGGGTATTTATAGGAGAAATTGAATTCTCTAGAGAATTCAATGGTTGGGATTTATCCAACAAGGCTAAGATGAAGGGCTAAGGTGAGTTGAGGACTCACAAGCCCTCACATCTTAACTTGTGGATTGTGTGATGGCTAAGAGGAGGTGAGGTGTAAATGAGGTGGCCAAAAGGTACATGAGGTGGAGGAAGGACAAGTACCTTCCAAGTACATTAGGAGATGGGAAGAATCTTGGGTGAATAAAAGTGAATTAAAAATTCACAATGATTGAAAGAATCTGGTGGATAAGACAAGGTTCCGAAAAGGTGGGAATTTGTCACATGTGACTTGATGTGACAAGTCAAAGGTTCTAGAAGATGTATGGGAAAAGGGGATTCTAGGAGAAATAAAAGTGAATTAAAAATTCACATGGGGAAGAGAGGAGCCTAGGGTGAATAAAAAAGAATTAAAAATTCCTTGGGGGATGGGGAGAGTTGATCAAGGTACTAATTAGGTTTAACTAATCAGTAATTAGAGGATAATTAGGGGTTAATTAGGATTAAAAGCCAACTTGCAAAAGTTGGAGGATGTGACACATCCTAATCAAGGATTAGGCATGTGCACATCCTTAATGAAGAGATTAGGAAATGGATTAGGATTAGATGAAAATGACATGTGAGGAATTAAATAAATGTAATATTTATTTAATTTATTTGATGAAAAGAGGATTAAGGAGGGTAAGGTATTTAATTATTAATTAAATACCTTAGGGATTTGGCAGAAATAAAGATATTAATTAAATAATAGTAATATTACTTAATTAACTCAGATAAGAGGATGTTTAGATGAAAAGTGATAAATTTGGATAAATTAAGTGTCCAAATTTGGATGTCTACACCAGGAAATGTGATAGATGTCAACGCATGGAGAGACCAACAAGGTTTGATGAAATGCCCCTGAATCCACAAGTGGTAGTCAGTCCCTTTGACAAATGGGGCATGGATTTTGTTGGGCCTATTAATCCTCCATCTAATGGAAAATCATACATTTTGGTGTGTACTGATTATGTCACCAAGTGGATGGAAGTGAAAGCAATGACACATGCCCATGACAATAAAGTTGCTGAGTTCCTATATGAGTAGATTTTTACTCGGTTTAGAATCCCAAGGGAACTTGTTACTGATCAAGGAGCTCAGTTCACATCTAATTTAATCACTGTACTAATGAATGATTACAAGATCAGGCACAGGAACTCTAGCCCCTATCACCCTCAAGCCAATGGTCAGGTAGAGGTTACCAACAGAGAAATTGAGGCAATTCTTACTAAGACAGTACAATTACACAAGAAGGATTGGAGCAGCTGCCTTCCTGAAATAGTTTGGGCCTATAGGACAACATGGAAAACAACTATAGGGTTCACTCCGTTTGAGTTACTCTATCGTAAGACTGCCATGTTTCCAATTGAGTTTGAGCATAAGACCTTGAGGACTGCTCTCCAGCTCAACATTGATATTTCAGAAGCCCAAAAGGAATGCCTCCTACAGCTAAATGCATTGGAAGAGATAAGAAAAGTGGCCCTGCAGGACACCGAAATTATACAGTAGCAACGAAAAAAATGGTATGATCACCATATCTGAACTAAGTGATTCTCTGTTGGCAATTGGGTGCTACTTTATGACTCCAGGTACAAAGAAAATCAAGGTAAACTCACCACACGATGGCTTGGTCCTTATGAAATAGAAACTATATTTGATAATGGTTCAGTTCAATTAGTCACAATAGACCCTGTTCGATTCAAGCTATTGGTTAATGGACACCGTCTTTGGTTGTATCATAAGCCAGCCTCTAAAGAAGAATTTTTGTAGCAGTTTGTTCAGAATCCTGCAACTGATCTTCCTACAGCAAAAGGCTCTAGCCTTTCTCCTGCATCTTCACTTTAATTCTATAATACATGCTCATAATAAAGGTTTCCTTTTTAAGGAAGCCCTTTTCTTCATTTTTCATCCATCGCCACCATTCATTTCCTCTTCTTCCACGCCACCCATCCACATCACCCATCCATGTCATCCATCCATTCACACCACCCTCATTTATGATTTCAACTTCTAGCCATCAATTCATGCTACAGTTGTGATCTTTTCTGCCCTGTACGAGCATTTATTACAAGGTACGTGATATCCTTTATTATCACATCATTTATTTATTTCATTTATTCATTAATTGCAATGCATCTATCAATCATCATTTCCTGATCTTTGTCTATCCTTTCCCACATGTGTGGACACATGTCAAATTTTAAGTAGGGGGTGGGGAAAATCCATTTGTACTTTTTCTTATGCCGCTGTCACAACTGCCAAGATCTTTTTTTTTATTATTTTCTTATACTTACCAAAAATGATTGCATGTTGCTATCCTAAACAACAATTAACTACTTGATCTAAATAATTGTTAGCAGTCATTTCATGCAATTAGTTTTTGTCATTCTTGGAAAAGTAAAGAAAAGTGACGGCAGGACAGAAAGAAGTTTGACAAAACTTCCTGAAAAAGTTTTTCAAATTTTTAGAGAAGTTCAAATTTCAGGAATCTCAGCAGGATAATTTGTGAATATGGGTGGCCAGCTAGTGAGACATGAGCCTGCAACTCATGAACCTTTGATGCACAATCCTCAAACGGTTCAGGCATTCAGTAACTGCGGATGGTTGAATTATTTTCTAAGGATAGATTCTTTTGATGAGGAAGTTGTAGGTGAGTTCTTGAGAACTCTTTCAGAAGGAGAAGCTACAGTATGGGGTCTGATAGTAGCTATTACAAAAGAGAGGATTGCGGAAGTAATTGGGCTTCCAGCAGTAGGAGAAAATTTTCCTTCAGGAAGGGATGTTGTCTCTGCTAGGGCAGAGTTTACAATACCAATAGATGGACCATTGGAGGTTTCTAAACAAGGGTGCAAATGGGTATCATTGCCTCCTCCATACCCAGAGTATACCAATTTCATAATCAGGTATTTTACCTGTGAAGGATGGTTTTCCTTTTTGCATTCCTACCATTTTAAATTATTAAGTCATATGAGGCACGAATTAGCTGTTAATGTCCCAATTTTTTTGTTAAACCTCTTGCAACAATGTGCCCATGAAGCATAGAAGGGTAGGAACAATTACATTGCCCATCATGCCCTTATTAAATTTTTGATTGAGCGTTCCCTAAGGGATGTGTCACCCCTTTCTTGGCAAGAATTTTTTGCCCGGAAGGGTCTGCAACTTCTAGAGCCTCCTAGAGCGCTCCCTACTCAGCATAGGAAAAAGAAAAGAAGAGCAGAATCTACAAGTAGGGGAGCCGAGCAAGAATCATCTACTCCTGCAGCACCTAGTCCTGTAGCCTCTGCACCAGTACCCCCTACCCAAGTGCAAACTAGGTCTGCTAGTAGAAAAGAAAAAGGGAAAATGAAGGTTGGAGAGTCATCTGGGGGAGAACAAACCCCAGAATTTGACCCTCATATTCAAAATAGAAAACATTCTACTCCTATAGTACCTTCCTCTATATCAGTTTCTCCTACAGCAACGCCTGTTGCTACTAAAGTTTCACCATCATCCTCTCCTCCTGAGCCAGAATCCTCTAGGTGGGATAGAAAGAGGAAAGTCACAAAAGTATCTTCTGCAACATTTCCAAAAAGAGTTTCAACAAGGAAGCAGTGTAAAGATACATCCACTCCTCCTCAACCTGAAATTATAATAATTTCTGAGGAATTAGAAGAATCCAGCCATAATGATTCTCAGAATGTATCTGAGAATGTTGAACACAGTCTAATTGCTATGGAAGTTGAAGAAGGACAACAAGATAATAATGAACGGGGGATGCCAAGTCTTGATGACTTGGCCAAACCGGTTAGGAAAATTTTAGAGGAAGCACAATCTCTTCCTGCACAACAACAGGAAACCATCCTACAACAAGAAGAAGAATAGATTGGACAATCTGTAGTGTCCAATGAGACTCCATCACCCCTGGAACCTATAAAGCAATGGTTGTCTATAAAAAGACATTTTTGATTGAATTTTTGGAATACCTTAGGACCACATGGAGGCCAGTCACATTTCAAACCTTAAGTTTCTGCCACTTAGCCAAGACTGAAATTCAACAAAGTCTTTGGGAGGAAGAGAAGAAGAAATTAAAAAGAGAAATTGAAAGGCAGAAATAGGAAATCCAGGAAATGAAAAAGAAAATGGATGAAATGATGCAGATCACTGGCAAGATTATGGAATGTAGGCCATCGCCAAGGGTATATGCCATGTGTCTTAAGGAAAAATTTCTTTGGTTTCAATTAATGAGAATTTCAAGAAACTTAGATCTTGTTATTCATATAGCTCAGGAATTCTATGTTGCATACCAAGTAGCACCTAATTGGTTGAAGAATTCCTTATGTGAATTTTATTTGCATGGTTTAATAATTCCCTCTGAAACAGAGTGGAATCCACTTCTTTATATTGGTGATATTCATTTGAGGTCACTCATGTTATGGGCGGCTAATGAAACTAATTATGGCAGACAATTAGAAGCCTATGAAGAAGCTGATAGAAATGAACCAATATCACTGCGACCTGAAAGTTCAGATCCCCATACAATTTTGAGAACTTGGCTTCATGTTGCGTATGGATTTAATGATCGAACTATAAGAATGAAGATATTTGATATCAGGAAGCAGGTATATGATGAATTCAGAGGCCAACCATATTTGTTTTGGAAGCTTGCATCTTCCAGGATTGAGGCAAGATGGGAAAAGCTAACTGTTGGTCTCAGGAGGTCCGAGCCTCATAGCCCCCTGAATTTTAAAGCAGCCCTTGGAAGAACAGAGAAGTACATGTAGCTTGGTTTATAGAAAAGACTTGAGTTGTGGCTACCATTGAAATTTTTTCCCCCAGTTTTGATATGGCCACTGTACCCCTATCGAGCTATAGATGTTAATAAGGAAACATAAACTCGCAGATATGAGAGATGGCAAAACCTCAGAGGTTTCTACTACAAGTTCGAGACTTCATTGCAAGGCCATATTGCACCTATTGATCTTAGAGAAACAACCAGAAAGCTTAATGATGGAGGACCATCATTAGGCTAAGTAGGGGGCAGATGATGAGCTTACAATATGCTCATAATTTGAATATCATAATGTATTTTTAATACCCTTACTTTTATTGTTGATGGTTGTTTAGCTCCTTGATTAAAGACCTTTTATTCAAAATTGGGTAGAATCTTGTAGCTACATAATCCTATATTCTTGTAGCTTATTATCCATGTGTCTATATTAATTACCCCATTTGACCTCCCGAATGATTGATATCATGCATGTGGTTTTTGGATAGTGAAATAGATTTAATGCATGATTAATGAATGTATCATGTTGTTTGCCATGCATGCTTTCTTTTTGCTTTTGTTGCCTTGTACATCGCAGGTTGTTGAAGGAAGCATGAACGAGTCAAGCGCAGTGGATCTCAGCCCTGGAGTAAAGTCCATTTACAGCACGGTGTCGAGGAAGTTGTTCCAGTGAAGACTCTCTGACCGGGTTGTTGGGAAGAAATATAAATGATCATTAAATCTGGGAAGAGTGGAATGCTAAATTCTCTCTAGATCGTGTTGAACGGATATGCTTTCATTTATGAGAAATTTGTTCCTCAGTTTCAAGATACATTTATGTCCACGTCTTTCTCTGTTAGAGTTAGGTAGTTAGTTACTTTTCTGGTTTAAATAAGTGTTCCTCCTGCGCGAGTGAGCAACCAAAGTATGTAAAAGTTAGTATTATAATGAGATATTGTTTTGTGTTAGTTTTCATATGAGCAAAACAATGTATATCATTCCAAGTTTATGAATAAAAGCTGATGAAGTTTTAAGTTCAATTCTTGCATAACTAGTTGATGCTTGCTAAGGGGGCCCACTTAGTAAGCATCTGTAGTTATTTAGTTAGTTGTTTATTTCCTATTGATTATAAGTTATATTTCATTCTTGAAAGTTTTAGTGCAAACTCAGTCTTATATTGTTCCTGCAGCATCAGGAATCCATCCATGTGTTTGTTCCTACAACATAAGGCTAGTTCATATTTTGTTTTAGTTGTCATGATTTCTGCTTTGATTAAGTTTAGAAGGCTTCACATTAAATTCCTATAGCATAAGTAGAATTCCTTTCACGCATTTATTTCTGGTAAATCGTGACTAAAACTGGTTCTTAGTGCACATACAGTGTCACTCCATTTCAAGTATATGTTCCCTAGTTTGACAATGTAAATGAATGAGCATAAGAATATGTTAGTCGCCTGCTAGAATGTCCAATTCCCAGGTTAGGATTTTCCGTGACTTTTATATCCTTTTATGGGTGCGACCAGTCATTATGATTATATGTACATGTGCATTTATAGTTTTACTTTATTGTCATTCTTTTATATAGGAAACTATCTTAGCTGGTTCATCCATCATGATCCCTTCTAGAACAAGAGAACAAGCATCATAGGAGGTATGTGTTTATTTTATATTGTAGATATATATGTTTAGATAGGAGTAGATATATGTTTAGTTTATGATTATTTGTCAAAAATTATATATTAATTTGTATCAATTTTATTTTATCTACTATAGTGCTTTACTTGATTCAACAATGTGACAAATCCTTGACCATTTCAATATGTTAGGATGCAAACATATTGTGAAATTGTAAAGGTATACAATTTTCTACATGACATTTAGCCCCCAATTTAGCAAGTATGAGCCCATGATCAAACTCACACTAAAGTAGAAAAATAAATCAAGAGAGGTCTAATTGTACAATTGTTGGAAAGATAATATGACAAGGGTGAAGGAGGATGATCAAGCCCCCATGATCTAAGATTCCATGGTAAACCAAAAAAGGCACAAAGAGACATATGCATACAATAGTGATACAAGATACACCATCATACAATGTCAAAATTAATGCAAAAGGGATGAACTAGAGAGTTGTATAATACCACATCCATCAAACATGCTCACATGGCTCCACTAGAAAGCAAGTTGTTTTATGTTAGGTGGTCAAGAAAAATATGCTCATAGGGCTAGTGTAGTCCAATATACACTAGGTGAGCCCCAAGGAAATAGGGTGAAAAACACACACTAGGTATACAAGGAGTGAACTCACAAAAAGTGGTAGATGGGCAAGTAATGCCAGGTCTACAAGCTCCCATATGTTAGGCATACCAAAATTTATACTCCCTGATGACTTTTATAAGGCGTCGTGCACAAAATGGTTATAGGTTTCACAAGGCTAGCAAGCTGCATTATGCTAGACACTCAGGAAATAAAAGGCACCACTAGAAAGCAAGTTGTATTATGTTTGGTGGCCAGGAATTAGTTTTAAATACCATAAGATTAGGATAATCAAAGGGATTTTGATTAGTACATGAAAGGTATCACCTTAGGGAACATCACACTTGATATCATCACCAAGAGAGGACTGGCCAAGGGCTAAAAGATTCACAACTTAGGAAATGCAAGCCATAGCATCACCACCAAGGGGAATGTAATATGCCAAGAAAGGTCACACACTTGTAGGACATCAAACCCAATGTCACCACCAAGAAGACACATCAAATGAATTAAGAATACCACACTTTAAAAAATGTAACACTTTAAATAAATTGCTAAACACTATGTTGTGAGCAATTAATTTAAAGTAGAAGATGATAAATTCCAAATGAAGACATGAGAGCTTATTTGGAAAGCCCTATTCTAATGATATGTTTATAAATAAAGCTACCTTATGAAAAGGAGGTTTCCCCCACATGTAATCCAAAGATAACACATAAGGGATCCACTTATTTGGGGTCAACATATGTCTTTTCTACAGTGATATATTAGAGCTTGGAACTATCAACATTCCCCAAATACTCATAGAATAATGAAAACAAAGGAATGACACATAGAGAGTGAAAACAAAGGAGAAAATTTTTGGGTCAACATGGAAGAGACCTAAATGTCTCAACACCTTGCATCATCCCCAAAAGAAAAACACAAGAAAAATGAAAACACAATGGTTATGATAGATAGAATAATGTAGATACAAATAGAAGAATATCATGAAATATTTGCTTCCTTTGTATCCTTGCACTAATGGAGTGACAAGGTTCATCCAAAGTAGGCTCACAAACATAAAGAAACGTCATGTAGCACAATACGGGGGATCACCTTACACACATGCAATCACAAAGAACATGAAGAGACATAAAGCTAGTATGACACATGTGAGCCAACCTAAAGCAAGTCATCCTCATCCCAATATTGTTCATCATACATGGAAGGTGGATAACTAGAAAAATGGGAAACAATGAGTTCCATCATGTGGTGGTTCACTCATGTTAGGAGGATCATCACAGTTGTTCTCATCTAGATTCATGGAGGAGGAAAATAACAAATTCAACTCATTATACACTTCCTCATCAATCTTAACAATTTCATCCAAATTTATCATAACAAGAGATCTAATGATAATGTCCATTGTCAGCTCATGTTTTTGTTGTGGTGAAGGTGGAGAATCATCATAAGTTTTTTTGAGTTGGTGTTTGATCTTGGTTGGTTTTTTCTTTTCTTCTAACAAAAAATAAATAGCAAGACGTCTACACCTACGCTCTTTAGCATTCAATATCTTCTTGCATTATTTTCAAGTTATGATGGGATAGGAACAAGTTTATCAACCATTGGTTTCTTTTCTTCTCACAAGGGAGGAACAAAAGGAACCATCAAGGGTTGGTCAACCACTTTCTCTTTGGGTTTATAAACTTCTTTGATCTAGGGAGGCACAACAGGAATTGTATGGCTATCTCTTGGTCTCTTATAGGATATAGGTGGAGGATTTGTGATGGGTTTTTCTTGGTTAATTGGAAGAGATTTTGGTTCAATCATAGGTTCATCAATAGTAGGAGGTTCAATCATGGATGTAGGAATATTGCTAAGACATAATTTTTCTATGTGCCTTACCTTGAAATTTTGAAACTATTTGAAAAGTTTTCCTCACAAGGCTTTATAGGTTCCATAGGTTCAAGCCAAAAGAAATCCAATGAAAAATTCCCACAGGAAGACAAGGGGATTAAAACTACTATGATGCACAATATAAATTTTATTTCCAAATGGAAATTTCAAGCATTTGTGGATAATCAACGAAATGACATCCATGGAGCATAGTCATGGATAGCCTAACTTCACATAGAATTGGTTCGATGATAGGATTATGGAGAATGAGATGTCTAATTGATTCGGTCCAACTTTTAATGGGAGAGTGATCAAACCTATCGTAAGGGGAGAAAAACCATTATGTGTTTTGATCCATTTTTTTGGTTGTTCATAAAAATATTGGTGAAGTTCATGCATAAATAAGAATTCCTCGATGATCATATTCTCTACACATATAGGAATAATTAATATCCTAGTTGTAGGCTTGTCATTGATTCTTTCGACTATGTAAAGATGACCATCGAGTGCATGTTTAATTATTTCATTTTGTGAGGAATAAATGTCAAGAGACAAGTTGGTTTGGCCCTCACGAGGTTGAATGTCAATGAGGTTGACCATAGCTTGTATATCATCCTCATTATCACTCATATTATTAGTCATATCTTGTATGTTGTCAACATTCATCATATCATTCTCAGTATCACTAGCTTTTATAAATGAGATATTATGCTTTTCCATTGGATTGGTAAATATTTACAAATTTTATTTGGGAGGAGCAATGAATTTATTTCCTTGATCATTAACACCGTCAATCTAGATGCAATTAGAATCAATGAGGTATTGCACAATATTTTTAAGACAAATGCATTGTTTTGTATCATGTCCATTTTGTCAATGATAATGGAAAAAGACATTTTGGTTACGATTCATAGGTAAAGGCTTAGTGGTATCAAGATCTCTAATGGGAGGTAAGGTAATTAGGTTCTTACCTAAGATTTGCAACATGATGGAATGGAGGGTATCAAGTAACAAGGTAAATTTCCTATTCTTTTCCCTGAATTGATATGGAGTTGTTTTTATAGCAACCACTTGAGACTCAATATGTTGATTTGTTTGAGTTGTATTTATTTGTATAAAGCCCTTATTTTATTTCTTGAATGATTGGAAATGATTATGAGGCATGGATTTAAATTTTTCAAGATTGTTGGAAGAAGTTTTCACTTCACGATGACTAACCGAATTTTGATAGTCATGGAGATTCATGCAAAAGTGGGTGAAGGAGGGGAATTTTATCATCCAAAGCTTAACTTGAATCTTTTTCTACAAATTCTCAATGAAAATTCTTTGAAGATTGGCATTGAGAATTTTAGTGTTTATTTGTGAGTAAAGCAATTGATAATGTGTTATGAAATCAATAACCTTTTGATATGCTTGTTTATAATGCATTAAATCAGGTAAGGCCATCTTGGGACAAATTTGATCTTGGAAATGGTTAAGGAAGGCATCAAAATATCATTGAATGAACAAATTGAGTTATTAGGTAAAGAAAAAAATCATTCCAAGGTTATGTCTTTCAAAGATCTAGTAAAAATCTTAGCCAAGAGCTTATCTTCGAAAATGAAGTCACTACATAAGGCTATGTATGTCGAGACATGGTTACTAGGATCTCTTTTACCACCATATTTCTCAAATATAGGAATCTCTATGCCTTGTGGTGTGCCCTCAATATCTCCAATGATCATGGGTTTCATTTGACATATTTTGAAGGTTGTTCATTTTGATTTTGGTTCAACATGGAAATTTTTTGTTGGAGGGATGAAACATTTTGCAAATTTTCATTGAGGACAGAATCATTGATTGTGTTTTGAGATGGAGGGGAATATGCTGGAGGTGTATATGTGTTGGGAAGACAAGTGAATTGTAAGTTTTTGAGAGGTTATGGGTTAGGAGATATGATGTTTGAATTCACAAAGCTAAAAGGATTCCTAGTGGAAATACCGAAAGTTGGATTTATATTGCTAGTTGGTTTCCTTGTTGTGGTAACAGTTGAATGAGTGTATGTAGGAATATAGGTCGCAATCGTAGGGGGAGTAATTTGGTTTCCACCTTGACTTTAATTGTATCCCAAATTTTGAGCACAAGTAGCCATTGTAGGAACATGATTATCAATGATATGAGCTAGGCTACATACAATCTCTATACCTTTTTCATTATCAAGCATTTTCCTCATGTTATTTATGACAAGAACTGTAGTAATAGAAATATATTCAGCACTCATAAAGTCTTGTAACCTTTCTAAGGCTTCATCCATTTGTTTAAGCTTATCTTGAGGGACATGAGAAATAATGGTTTCAAGATCAATAGGATTGGAAGTCATAAGACATGTAATTTCAGGAATGGAGTCCAACATGTTCAAAAAATAAAGAAGAATATCTCATTTTGTTATTCTGTGTTGTCATTGGTGTCACCATGATATATGAGTTGTAACTACAAGATCAAGTCTGAATTTGTTATAGTATTCCGGTCCAGTATCTAAACCAATATTTTTCTTACATCCTCTGGTATTTTGGTACGCATTTGTTTGTTGGCGTTTACTGTTGCTTGCAGTTTTTGGAAATGGTTTGTAAACTTTGGGAGCATGTACATTCAAGATCTCATATATCCTGATGCGCGTATGGTGTATCAACATTACACTGGTATTTGCAATTGTGCTATTAGGTCTATCCTTGGCCGACCTAATGGATGTATTGTGTAATGGTGAATTAATTTTTGTTATGCAGATATATGTGTGACCTATCTTAGGTCCATGCCAAATTGATGCAACGTGTTGGATGTGTGAATTGATTTTTGAATATTTTGTGAAAGGTTGAAGTTCATAGTTAGTATTTTTGGTGAATGAGAAGTGCATCTAATTAGGCCGACCTAATTGATGCTTGTGAAGAGATTAGATATATATATTGGATAGTTTTTTGAAGATTGATAATGTAATGGAAGTATTGTGAATGCGAATGTGAAGAAGAGTGAATATGATGAACACGTTAAGTCAGTTTACTGAGCTTCATTGGAACTAAATCTGCACTCACTAGGTGTACTTTATCAGTTCATTTTCTAGTTGTAAGGCACTTTAGTCATTGTAATTTTGTAGGAAATGAACCGTAGTCTTTAGACAGTGAGTCCTAGCAGTGAGCCACCCATTTTGTAATATCTTATAACTAGTTATACTATATTGTGAGCTAACACTCACCGTGGTTTTTCCCATTTTGGTCTTTCCACGTTAAAATCCTGGTGTTCATGTGTTCGGTGATTTCATTTTTTTTTAATGCTTTCACTTATCTTTGCTATTATATGTATTGGAATAATTGGATGGAATCTAATCAGAAAATTTAAGAAGATAATGATTCAAGCCCCCTCTTAGTATCTTGGAAATTTAACAATTAGAATCAGAGCTTGGTTCATCCAGAAAAGCCTAATAGCTTGAGGCAGATCCTGAAGATGGAAGAAATGAATGATAAAGGAGAGCTTCAGACTGATCTTGAGGATCTTGACAAATTTGAAAGAGAAAACAAAGATCTGAAAGAGAATCTTGAAGATGCGAATGAGTGTGTCTGGAAATTAAAGGAGTAATTGAAAAAGTTCAAAGATAGGCATAAGGAAGTAACTAATCAGTTGAAGAAGGCTAATGAAGATATTTTCGGTTTGAAAGTGCAAGTAGAGGAGAAGAAAAGAATTGAAGAGTGTCTGAACAAGTTGGTACAAAGAAATTATGAAGATTGCACCAAGCTTGAACAAGAAGTTGTGAACCTGAAAGTGGATTTGGAGAAGGCGAAACTCTATGAGAACAATTTCAAATCTAGCTCAGATAGGCTTGATGAATTGATTGCAGGACAAAAACCGAGTAAAAACAAAGGTGGTCTGGGAAATGATACTAATGAAAGTTCCAAGACTATGAACAATCAAAAGACTCTAAATAAAGGAAGGCAGAAAGAAAATTCAAAGAACTCTCTTAAGATACCTCATGTGAGATAGCCTAATGCACAAAGGTATCCTTCTTTTAATGGCACTTGTTTTTCATTCAATAAATTTGGTCGCAAGAAAACAAAATGTAAGAGTAGGATGAATCAATTCCCTGGACCTTTTACTAGTCAATGTTTTGCATGCAAAAGAATTGGACATAGGGAAAGTGAATGCAAAACCTTGATGATGAATCAATTTAATGGAGGAAGAATAAATCAATCCTTTAATGGCTACTGTTATACTTGTAACAAGTATGGATATAAAGCTAATCAATGTAGAACAAGAGTCCATGGAATTCAATCTAATCAGAGAAATATTGTCGGCTATAACTGCAATAAACAAGGACATGTTTCAAGAGTTTGCAGAAGCAAGAAAAGGATACCAATCTGGTAGAAAAGAATGAATCTATGAAGAAGGTTGAAAAAGATGAGATTAAGCAAGAGATGAATAATATTTGGAGGAAGAAAGAAGAACCAGAGACTGTTGATGTGTTTGTGCCCTCATTCGGTACAAATGATTCCTCCGGGAATTAGACTTAGCATGGTCTTAGGGGAAGCATTATCAGAAAATCATAAGAACCCTTTGGATAAATGGAATGTCAAAGGATGGCATGAGGATGAAATGTGAAGGATGAATAATCAAAGTTTTTGGAAAAGGAACCAGAAGGAAATATGAAGGAATGATCCTTTGAGGAGTGAATAAGGGTTTTTTTGAGTAAAAGAGAAGAGTTTTTAGCAGCTTTTTGAAATCTATTGCATTTAATGCAAATTAGGGAAAATAATTGTTTTAAAAATAAAATGTTTAAAGCATTTTGATCATTCATGCATTTGAAGAAATTGAAGAGATTTTGGAGCATTCTTGAGGAGATTTAGAGTTCAAGCGCAAACCCTAGTTGAGGTTCATCATGAAGAAAAAGGTATTTTAATCTTCTTAATAGTTGTTTTTTGTGTTGTTTGAGTTGTTTGAATTCGGAATTCAAAAAATGGCAACCCCTATAGCTATTAAAAGTGTTGGAGTGGTCAAGAGCCTCTTATAGAAAATATTCCTCAAAATATTTTGAAGATGACCCCATGGGCACATTCTCGTCAATTCCTCATGGAATTATATTAACAGAAGATACAAGGACGTATATTCGAGTAAATTTTGAGGAATACAATCACACAAAGTTGATTGACATTTGGAAAAATAAGCTTAGTAGTGATGACTTCTTGATAAAACCTGAGTACTCAAACCTGGTCATGAAGAGGTTAGATAGATGGAACAATTTTCCCAACTTCAGCTATGATGACAAATTTGTGAAATTAGTCCTAAGTAGAATCCATGATAAATTCATGTGGACTGACCAGCCGCACCTGATAACTAAGGAAGTGATTAGGGCTATTACTGGGCTCTGGGATAAAGGTACAATACTTTTGTTGAAAACCATGAAGAATGAGGTTGTAATGGAACTTACAAGAGCCGCATATGACAAGAGAGCCTTAACGATGAAATCCATCACTAATCCGAATGTGAAGTATGCAACTATCATGATCGATCACAAAATATACTTCGCAAATAGCTTGAGAACTCTATTTTGGCTACAACAATATATACTGGCTTTGATATGGTTGTAAATGGTGTAGATTATGATCTATGTGAGCTTCTCCAGTTACAATTGCTTGAGAACTTGAAGTTGACAAAGGAAAGGAAGTATTCTTTCAAATTTGGTTCATTGATTGTATGTTTGTTGTTTTATTTCATGAAGAGACTTCTGGGAAAGAATGATGAAGTATTTTAGGACTCATCCAGACCAGTGGGACATCAAATTTCTGATTATATGCATAATCTAGGTAATCTAGATGCTCAAGATGATGCTCTAACAACATTCTTTGTTGTATTCAAGAGAAACATGAATGAAAGGGAAAGGATTCTGAAGAGAATTGTTGAGAAGTATACAGATGATATCATATTCCATGTTTCCTCTAATGAATGCATGCTTGAGGCTATAGAACCACAAACCATATGGATTCACCCTTTGGGATATGAGGTAACAGAAGAAGAATCTAAAGGTTATGTGCAAATTTTGCTGAAGAATTTGAAGGATCCCAACGAACCCAAAATTGGCACATATGCTGAAACATTTATGGAAATTCATCTAGAGCAGCAGAAGCCTAAAATTAGAAAGAAAGTGGAGAAAACACTTAAAGAAGCTGGATTCACTAATAAGGAGATTTCCCTTGGAAGGGCTAGGGGAGAACAGTTGGGGGTAGAATCATTTGGCCCGAGGAGATTTAGAAGGACTGCCTCTGCAAAATCCTTTGCAACCCTTGCTGCAAAGATTGAACCTAGTGTCGTTGATAAAGGCAAAGGTCCTATTTCCTCTGGACTGAGTAATAGATCTAGGAAGAGGAAATAAAATCCTCTGGTAGCCCTTGCAAAGAGAGGAAGGAAAGAGAAAGTGACAAGGGAGAAAAACCTTAGTGTTACAGAAGATCAAGATCAAGATGAAGAAGATCTTGGTGCAAAGCTAGTGAGGAGAAGAAGAGGAGGTTTATCCTCTGGTGAATGTGCTTCTATAGAAGTTGTTGGTTCCAAGAAAGTACATATTGTATCATATTTTGATGATGAGGAAGTACAATAATTTGGTGTTCATGTGCACACCAAACTAGAATCTAAGAATTCTAAGGTGTTTGATGAAGCCTCTACGGACCAGAGAGAAGAATAGGACAATTTGGTAAGTTCTAGTCCCTACTTTAAAATTAGAGACAACTCTCAATTCCTTGCTACATTTTGAGAACATGCTTCAAACTAAAATGGAATACTATGAGAATGTTGGAGAAGAAGATAAGAAAACTTTGTTTTTAGTTGTTATTCGATATGTTATCATCTTAGAAGTTAAGTGGGATGATATAAAGAAAGATGTACCTAAAAGTATGTGGGAAGCTCTGATGAAAAGGAGATTTGAGGCCCTTAAATTTGAAGAGAAAATAAAAAATGGTGCATATAATAAGATTGGGTCTTCCCTAACCCCAGATGATCTGGAATCTTTGAAGAAGATCTGTGCAAAAATATTTCAGATGAAAAAAAGAGTAAAAATTTTAATGACAAGGAATAAAAAGCTAACAAAGAAGATAAGGAAGGAAACAACAAAAGTGATCTAGGATAGAATAGAAAAATATGGCATGCTTAAAGATGATGATGTTGCTACTGAAAATTTTGAAGAGAATATCCCTCTTGATATAGGTAATGAAGACATTTCTGAAAATATTGATGTTGAAATTGATGTCAATGGTGAAAATAATCCTTCGAAAGGTGAAAAGTAGAATGAAGGTGAAGTTGAGCCTAAAAAGAATAATGATGCTCCTCCAAAGCACACTGAAGGAGAAAATGGAAATAATGAACAAGGTAATGTAGAAGAAGGAAAAGGTAGTGAAGAAGAAGAAAAAGATCATCCAAAGGAAGAGAAAAATAAATATGGAAATGATGGAAATGATGAAGAGGATAACAAGGATAAAGACAAAAATGAAAATAAAAATGAATAAAAGAAAGAAGAAGAAGATGAGAAAATGGAAGAAGAAAAGGAGGAAGAAGAGAAGGAAAAGGGAGAGGAAGAAAAGAAAAATGAAGAATTTGTTGGGAAAAATGAAGAAAGTGAAAAGCAAATTGTAAAATCTCTTAAGAATCCCATAGAATCGTCCTCCAGTAATATTGTTCTGAAAGGCTTGTGTGTCATAAAAAAAAGGACCCTTTCCTTGACATGGGATTAATTCATGATAAAATGGACTTGATGAGGCCTTAATCTAGTGTTGTGAGGCATTTTATGCATCCACACTAGGTCTTGGACCCTTGCAAATCAGATAACATTCTTTTAATGACATCTTGTAAAGGTGTTGTAAAGTCTTGTAAAGGACTTTCACGCTTTTCTAGAATTAATTAACCTATTTCTCCCTAATTCAACATTATAAAATGTGTTTAATAACATTATTACATCAATCTAGAAGGTTCCTAACTTAAACTTAATGATAAACTAGTGTTGTAATGTGTCTTGCACATTCACATTAGTTCTTGTGCATTCCTAAGCTATGTGGACCTCATTTTAGTGTTGTAAAGTGTAACTAATCACACATTCACATTTATTTTTGTGTCCCAAGCCCTATTTTACATTCAAATCATCATTAATAGGCCCCTATTAACCCATATTGTGCATCCCGAGGTTCAAATTGATCAAATACCCGATAAGGTTGCATTTTAGACCTTATTTCCTTATTCCTTAGAATTTGAGCTATCAAAATAGCCCCTATGGGACCCATTCACCATGCATGGAAAATTAGTCCCATCTACGTGGGGCCCATCGCCATGTGTGGTGAATGAGTCCCATTTGGCCTCATTTTGACCTTTAAGCGGGAAAAAAATTAAACTTTGAGTTTAATTTTTCTTCATGTCGACCTGTGATGAGGTATTAAAGGGTAAAATAGATGAGTTTCCTATAAAATCACATCTCTAAACTAATTTTTACATCCATTAACTTAATTTTCACCCATTCTTCATTATTCATCCATCATTATTTCATCTCAAGTCAAGCATCTTAGGGTTTTTACATTGCAATTCATCAAGTAAGCTTCTAAGGACATTTAAGGGTTGAATCTTCCTCCATTGTTGCAAAATTTCAAGATAAAATCATCATTAAAAGGTTATCAACTCCATTTTTGCATGTTTCATTACTTTACTTCATTATTTAGTTTAATTACCTAAAAGGGGTTTGACTAAGGCAAACCCCTATATCCTAACCTTCAACACTTTTTCCCCATTGCATGTGTTTGTGTATGCAGATTTATCAAATGGAAAGGTGAGATAAGGTGTACATATCTCATCAAATTCATTCAAGGTGTTTCAAGCCCTATTTCAAGCTTGGAGAGAGTCTACAGGTTGAGTTTTGCAGATTCAAATCTAGGGAATCTTTAAAAATAGAATTGCATATCATAACCCATAAAATCCTGTCCAGAATTCTCTATTTTCTAGAAGAGGACTCATTCACCATTGATGGTGAATCAATCCCATTTCTAGGATTGAAAAATGATTTCTATAGATTTGGATACCTAATTCCCTGAAACTAGTTCCAACACTTTTTGGCAAAAACATTACTCATTCACCCAGGATGGCGAATCAGTCCCAGTGAGCATTCTTGGTGTCTTTTGCAAGTGTTTAGAGCCTCATTCCACCCTCTTCCAGCTTCCAGGTACATATCTCCAATTGGGTTACTTTCTATTACAGTTTGTTTGCATTTCTTGTCAAATAGTCTGAATACACATTGTGTTTTCCAACACTTTTGCATTAGGTTAGAATACATTCCTTAATCTACATTTTCTTTAAGTTTTTAGCATCTAAACACATCCACACACACTTCATATCCATCTTTTTATTTTCTCTAATGAGAACATAAGCATTTTTGGCACACCTTTCTCCTTCTAGGTGAAAAACCCTAGGAATGATAGAAAGCAAGTGGGTGCCAAAAATCTATGTTTTAGCTTGCTATCCAAGAAAATCAGATTTTAGTCAATAATTCCCTAGGAGCTTCTACAAATTCCTATGATTGAATGGTTTTTGGATGTGAAGAAGATGTCTTTGATGCATAAAGTGGTGTTAGGAGATGCTTTGCAAGCATCCAGAAGGAAGGAAATTCTTGAAGCACAACAGAAAGGAAAAAAACTTATAAAAGATGCTCTTAAGGCATTGTAGGAATTCATACCTGGTGCATCCATTGATACATCTCTCACTCCTATTGAAAATTTGAGATTGTTGCTAGATTCTTTCAAGGAGTATACCTCTGAGCTTAGTGAAAAGACAAAACAAGAGGTTGAGGAGAAACTGGTGAAGAAAAGGGTATTGGAATTACATGACAAGTGTGCTCTTGCACACTCAAGCATTGAAAATAATCTGGAAGCTGTGAAGGTTTGTGAGTCAGAAGCAAATATTGTCCTTGCTTACTTCTTGAAGTTGTTGGATGCCACTTAGAATATTAAGGTTGTTATGGACTCCATTGAGTCTCAACTTTTTGTCATCTCCTATCCAAAGATAGAGATAGATCAACTTGGAATGCCATCACTATGCATAAAGAAAAATTATTTGTCTTGCAGAAGCAGAAGGAAGAAATTATCAAAAAATTAGTGACATTGTAAGAGAGGAATAGACTCCGGTTGGCAAGGCTCTAGCATGTGCATAAAAACTTGAGAAGATAAATTTGACTCCTGATACTTCAGATGGTGTAGAAGAAACTCTGGTAGAGTTGGAATCCCTGAATAGGATGTTGATTGCCACAAAGGATAGCAGGGAGAATGGAAAATCAATATGGGAAGGTATTCTGAAGGAGCTTCAAGGCTCGCCATCTTCCGGTTGATACATGTTTCTTTGTTTACTTTGTTTTAATGTTTTCAATTTTTTTTGGGACACCCTTTGTCCTTGATGTCAAAGGGGGAGTGAAGAATGGTAAAATGCTAATGGGTGGGTGCATGAATTTGGGTACCAATTTTCTAGCCACTTATGAATTTTTTTTCAAAAACGCGCTAGCATTATAACGCGAGGGCGTTATAATGCGCATGCATTATTTCACGTTAAAAAAAAAGAAAAAAGTGAAATTATTTGCCTTGGAATACCAACCCAAAGGCTTGGAGGGCATTCCCAACAAGGCTAGAGACGTGTTTTACAAATTCTACAATTTTTCACATAATCGGGTACGTGCTCACCATCAAGATTGCATCTAGTTCAATATGACAAAATTGAAAACATGGGTAATGTTAGGTTCTCTCTTAGCTATCCAACGATGTTATTTTTTTCACTTTTCGACAATGTTAAGCCTTTCATCCATAATTTATTTTGTTTGTATGTCTATTTTTTGCCAAAAAGTAGTGTTTAGTGTTTTTTTTGTTATAAATTAACCGTTCATCAAAATTTCAAATAAATTACATTTTTAGAAACTAGACTCCATTCTACAAATTTAAAAAAAAAATCAATTATTTTCAAAAATTTGTAGGGGGAGCACGGCCAAAATTCTGCTTTTCAGGAAGTACCCACTTAGAAAATTAGTAAAAAATCAAATATTCATTAAAAAATTATCAGAAAAATTATGCACCAACTAGATGCTATTAGCTAACTTCTGACCATAGCGATTTTAAAAATACTACAAAAAAGTTCACCGTGCTCAGGTCGTACAAGAGTTGCTATGTTATGTTTTTTTGACAAAAACAACACCAATTTCTGTACATCCCTCTTTTGAACCCCTTTATCTCAACCATTTTCAAAATAAATTAGTAGTTTAGAAAGTATACTTGAAGCACTTCGATCCTTGTTTTTGTTCCATCTCAAAATTTTGAGTGTAACTATCCTCAATTTCACATCCAAGGTCAGCATTTCCTGATTTCAGAAAAAAAGTGGCCACTTAAGCCCCTTTTTGGGAACCATCTTGGTGCACTTACCGTAATGTTAGGGGGAGAAGTGTTATAAATAAGGAGTTTTGTAAATATTCTTTTTGGCACATGTTGCCATTAATGACAAAGGGGGAGATTATAGGAAAAATGAAGAACATCTCATTTTGTTATTTTGTGTTGTCATTGATGTCACCATGATATATGAGTTGTAACTGCAAGATCAAGTCTGGATTTGTTTCGATATTCTAGTCTAGTATTTGAACCAGTATTTTGCTTACATCCTCCAGTATTTTGGTCCACATTTTTTTGTTGGTGATTATTGTTGCTTGCGGTTTTTGGAAATAGTTTGTAGACATTGGGAGCACATACATTCAAGATCTCACGTATGCAGATGCCTATATGGTGTATCAGCATTACACTAGTATTTTCAAGTGTGCTATTAGGTCTATCCTTGGTCGACCTAATGGATGTATTATCTAATGGTGAATTTTTTTTGTTATGTGGATATATGTGCAACCTATCTTAGGTCCATGTCAACTTGATGTACCATGTTGGATGTGTGAATTTCTTTTTGAAGATTTTGTGAAAGCTTGAAGCTGACAGTTAGTATTTTTGGTGAATGAGAAGTGCATCTAATTAGGTTGACCTAATTGATGCTTGTGGAGAGATCAAATATATATATATATTGGATAGTTTTTTGAAGATTGATAATGTAATGGTTGTATTTTGAATGCGAATGTGAAGAAAAGTGAATATGATGAAGTGTGTCAATTCAGTTTACTAAGCTTCATTGGAACTAATTTGCACTCACTAGGTGTACTTTTATCAGTTCATTTTCTAGTTGTAAGCCACGTTTGTCACTGTAATTCTATAGGTAGTGAGCCTTTGTATTTGGAAAGTGAATCCTGGCAATGAGCCACCCATTTTGTAATATCTTATAACCGATTATACTATATTGTGAGCTAACACTCACTGTTGTTTTTCCAATTTTGGGTTTTCCATGTAAAAATCTTGGTGTTCATGTGTTTTGTGATTTCATGTTATGGTAATTCTTTCACTTATCATTGCTATTATATGCATTGGAATAATTGGATGGTATCTAATCAGAAAATTTAAGAAGATACTGATTCACCCCCCCTCTCAGTATCTTGGACATTTAACACAACATGGGTTGACTAGTGTCAACACTATGAGTGAAAGAGATGGAAAACCTAAGATCCACAATAGATGTACTAACACGAGCTACCACGAGTCTTTAACTACATCTCACTAAATTATTAGCAATAAGACACTAGGTTGTAATACTCATACAAGTTTCACCAAACCAAAAGTGTACCAAAAATGGACAAAAAACACTAAATGAATGTAGCAAACACCTAAAAATATGGAACACAATGCATGTGAAAAGATATTGCAATTTTTTATATCTAGCATATGAGATTTACTGATTTTAGAATGCAAAAAGCCTAAAAATGATGTCTTTTGATTGCAAATTTTACTCTTGAATAATGCACATGTTTTGATCAATTGACTTGAATTCAAACAACTACAGAAAACTACAATTTCAAAAATTGAAACTAAAATTTGCAAACAGCAGGGAATAAAGCAAACAGAAACAGATTTATGCCCAAAAATTAGGAAAATGATCTATACAAGGAAATTTTTTCCCAAGGGTGAATGATTCTTTGTACAGGTGTTTGAAAAATTAAAATTTGAGTTTCTGAGTCAATGTTTAAGGTATTTTTTTGGGGTTGCAAACATATTCTTTTAGTTATAGATTTCCAAAAATTAATGATTAAATTCACATGCAATTTGATGGAAAAAAATTAAGCAAAATGATAACTTTTGAGATGCAATTTTAACTGAATTTTTTTATGTAAATGATTGAAAGACACCTGTATGTGGACTACTATGTGGACTATATGCAATATTTTTGGATTTTTCAAATTTTAAATTATTTAAAAAGCCCTAAATGAGATGTCAAAAAAATAATGCAAATCCTAGATCTAGGGTTTTAGAGAATTCCAAACTAGAATTTATGATGCACAATGTCGAGTTCACCAAAATGAAATGTTGGGAAATGGTGGGTAAGTGGAATGATTAAAAGGTGTGTGATCTAAAGTTTTAAACACACTTACACTTTCCCTAATTTCATTAGAAAAAGAGATCTCCAAGGGATAGAGTTGACTTTCAACCTTGAGGTGATCAGCCAACCCTATTTTGGGATTTGTTGTTTTCTTACGATAGAAATGACTAACTTGCAATATTGGGAGATGATTTAAAGTGCATTAAAAAGGTGAATTATGTGACCTAATACTTGAAATGTAGAATTTGATTATAACAGAAATAGAAATGACCATTTGCAAGCAGATAGATGAGAAGGGTGAAATGGTATGCACCTAGCATAAAAAGTAGGTGTTAAGGCCTATAGCAGGATTATTTCACCCAAGGGTGAATGGGTCTTGGTGTAGGGGTCCAAAATCTAATTTTGCATTCCAGTGATCCCATATCTAAGCTTTTGATTTCTTCAGGTTTGACTGTTAGAAAGCAATAAATAAAATTTGTAGGTGACTTTTCATGGCTTGACAACAATGATAAAAACAAATGTAACTTTGCAAAAATCTCCTTTGATCAATTTTTAGTCCTTCTTCACCTGTAAATCTACACATACAAAGAGAGAATAAAAATGTTTATTTTTGGGTGAATGGGGGTTTTCCTTAGGCAAACCCCATGTTTGATAATTAAACCTTGCTAATGAAATAATGAAAAATGGAAGGAATTGATGAATGAACAAAGATATCTCAGAACTCACCAGACCCTTAATGGCTTCTCTTAGGGCATTGGTGTGAATAAATGTCTTGTACCTAGTTAATTTATTTACTGGGGACTTCAATGACATATTCAAATGTTAAGTTTACTTAGGTCCTAAGATTATTTTTAGAAGGTTTTAGTTGTCATTAGATCTTATCTTTTGACATTTAACACATGTGTCCTAGGTAGTTATGATAAGTTTTTTCATGTCGTAGGATTAAGACACTTGTCATGATCTTGTTTAATCTTGTGTTTCACCTTGATATATAACCAAGTGGTCTCATATGTAAATGATGTATAATTCTTGGATAATCAATTCCATTACAATCTTGAGCATTTCATTTTGATCTCACTTGTGCTTTCATGAAGTGCCTAGATCCTAGGTGGTTATGATCTTTATCCAAATCTTGCATGGTGTAGAGTTATTCTATACCAACTCTTACATGGTATCAGAGCTTCTGGGATTTCTTCTTGTTAATCTTTATTGAGAGATCTAGGTTGAAAATCTTGGTAGATCTTAAAAAATTTAGTATGCTCTTCTCTTGCATCGAATGATGATATGGAGAATCAAAAAATATTTAAATAAATACCAAATTTGGGGGTTTCCTCTTTGTGGCTTTGTATTTTAGGTTCAATTTAGAGCTTGTTGGTGCAAATATAAGCTCAACATTGAGATTAGAAGGTTCAAGAAAGTTAGTTTTTCCTTTTGTTTTGTCCAAATCAGACATACAAAGCTAGATCTATGAGGGTTTGAAGCTGAAGTTTGGTTGTCAAATCCAGGAGATAGCTACAATTTTTGAGCATTTCGGGTCAAATCCAACCCTTCCATCACATCCTAGAGGCCCAAAAACCTCAAGATTGATTGTCAAATCACAAAAATCTAAGCACTTGACTTGAAGCGTGAGGAAAAAAATTTCCCAATTTGGTCATTCATGTGACTATATGGTTGAGTCATAATTGCAGGTATAGTCGGCAATGGAAAAATATTCAGTTGGGTGTCAAGGTGAAAATTTTTAATTAATAAATTTGTTGAGATTTTTATAGTCTTTCTGAAAAATCTTATTAATAAAAATCAAAATAAAAAAATCTGTAGAAAAATCTATTTTTTAATGAACTACAAACTTAAGTACCTGTGTGTACCATGGGTGCTTACAAAGGTGCCACGTTGCAGTCCTAGGGTGTGTCATGTCTTACCGCAGCCCTTACACTGCCTGCCATCAATTTTTTAACAAAAACCGGTGACCATAAACAAAACCAACAACAATTTTAAATCAAAATATTTTGTTCAAACACCCAAAAAATTGTCTTCTTCTAGACTGTGAACATTTGGAATATTCTTTTATTCCAAAAAGATTCCCTTATCCACCAGTCAAAAGAATATTCAGTGTATATTCTAGGTGTGGAATATTTTATGCAGAAAGGCATATTATTTTTTATGGGTGAGAGACCATCAAATTTAACCTAGTGATTTGATGATGTCAACAATACGTCAATGACACTTCAACATTCCATTTGAATTTTTACCCCCCTCTCCATTGGTGTTTTTGATTTTGTAGTCAAACTTCAGAGGCTCATAACTTGGTCATTTTGACTCCTTTTTTAGAGAATTATTATTTTTATTTGGGGTAGAATTTTGTGCTCTACATAGTGGTGTAGTTAGTTTTTGATTTTGGTGCTAGGTAATTTTTAGAAATTTTAGATTCTCACAGGTGTTGTTGAGTCATTCTCATTTTCATAACTTTTGTGGCTTCGTTCTTGCTCCTACAATAACATTTTTGGGTGAACTTTTTTTTGAAAGTGCATAATTTTTCATGTACTTTCTAATTGTGTGATTAGATTGATTCTATTATGTGTAAAATATTTTCTTTGAGCTTGTGGAAAAATTTGGCAATTTCTAAGCACTAAGATCAAGTATACTTTGCTATTTTTGGCAAGTGGCACCTATAATCGCTAAATATAAAGTGTAAACCTCATATCTTGCTTGGGGGGTTTCATGATTGAGTAATTTGGGGGGGATAATCTTTTTCATTTTTTGGCTTATGTATCTTACTTAGTCTATTGTGTGACTAAAGTTGAGGAGTTTAATATGGGCATCAAAAATCATCATGTTGTAATCAAGTTAAATTGATGGAACTCTAAGTCTTAGAGAAATATAATTCTAACACATTGTAGGTTGCTTAATATTCTGCCATATCTCTATGGACTAGCTCCTAAACCTTCATCAAAATGGAAGAGTTGTGTGGGACATAAAATAGAACATGTCCTAGGAGTAATTGGTTGTAGTTGTGATATTGAAACACAAATGGCCATTTATGGAATTGATATCCCTTATGACCTTATGACCATACTTTGGAATATGCATGGAGAATCAAGAACCTCCATTCCCAGAGGATCCTGTTGCAGATTGTCTTGTTCCACTTGCAAAGTTTTGACCTCTTGATGATAAAACAATTGTTGAGCTTGCTCATTGGGAAAGGTTTGGTAGTTTTGATGACATAGAACCTTCTTCTTCTCCTCCTATAGATACTTCTATTGAGACTTAAATTCCTATGGATCATAATCTAGATTTAGAAGGTTTATCTTCTTCACCTATGAGTCAACATCTAGAGGCTAAGGACTCTTGTAATCCAACATTGACAGAATCATCTAGTGTCCTTAATTCATCATGTTTTGAGGACACAATGGGGGATGATAGGTGTATTCAAATGATATGCATTGAGATATCATCTCCTTCATCTACTGTTGTACCTAAGGATGCTTGTGTTGCCACATTTTTGGTTCCTTGTGATTCAGTGTAGTAGGACATACATCGTCTTCTAGAGATATCTATTTGGGATGAGTACTTGATAGAAATTGTTGGTTTCTTTTGTGAGTCCTATATTTAATATTTTGGAAACATTATTTATTTCATTCATCTTCTCTTTTATGGAGATGATCCTTCTTTGGTTGTTGTAAGGGAACACTCCAACCCTCTTATTCATTCTCTACATGATCATCCTTTGTAGTTTGACATGAGTGTGGATACTTTTAGATGGAATTTGGAGGAGGATTATTTTTCTTCAAAGGAGGTATCCTTGTCTTTGGATTGTGGTCTATTATTTTTTCTAGAATATTATGGATTGTCTTCTTTGGAAGTGTGGCCTAGAACACCTATTCAGAGGGTGACAACTTTTGGCATCGACATGGAGACACTTGGGCATTATACAGAGACATCACACATCATCCTTCTTCCCACATGGGAAGACATCTTGCATACCATCTTGTTTTTGTTTCTCCCTAAGGGGAGGAATATTGTTCAATGAGATTGGATCATCTTCAGCATTCAAAGTTGAGCTTCTACCATCATTGCAGGAGACTCAATATTGAGGGGGGGCTACATGGTCTCTCTTCTTCTTCTCTCTTATGGGGAGGATTTTTCCTCAACAGGTTTTTTCCTTCTCATTCTTCATTGAGATAATTTTGTTTTCATCTCTCTTTTGGGGAGGATTTTTGTCTCACTGGGTTTTCTCCTTTTCTTCATTTGTGAGAGATTGCATTTGCATTTATACATGTGGGTACCTAACATGGCCTCGTAGTTGTGATCCATATTTGTTTCATTTGCATAATAATCAATTGCTCCCTAAGTTGCACTTAAAGGGGGGTGTTGGTGTCACTAAATGTCTTGTACCTAGTTAATTCACTTACTAGGGACTTAGGGGTCATATTCGCATATTAAGCTTACTTAGGTCCTAATATTCTTTCTAGAAGGCATTAGTTGTCAATAGATCTTATCTTTTGACTTTTAACACATGTGTCCTAGGTAGTTATGATAAGTTGTCCCGTGACATAGGATTAATACATTTGTCATGATCTTATTTAATCTTGTGTCTCACCTTGGCTATATAACTAGGTGGTCTCATATGTAAATGATGTATAATTCTTGGATAATCAATTACATTACAATCTTGAGCATTTCATATTGATCTCTTTTGTGCTTTCATGAAGTGCCTAGATCTTGGGTGGCTATAATCTTCAAGAAAATCTTGCATAGTGTAGAGTTATTCTATACCAACTCTTACATAGAGGACTAAAGTCAAACACATCACTCTAAGGCTTGGATATTGCATGAATTGGCTTTACTGATTGCTTGATTTTATGCTTAAATGCTTGAAACCTACATCACAATGTTAGCTCCAAAACATGATATGAACACACATGAACTTTGACATGATGATATGATCTTGATTGATGTTGTATATGATTGATAAATATATTCGTTAATGCTCTTGACAATAATATTTTCTCTCGTGAAGTTCACCTCTAACTTGTTCTTAATAATTAGATATGAACTGATAAAATAACTATGTATTTATAGGTGTTTATCTAATTTCCCAAAAAAATAGATTCCAAAATTTGACATTTGAAACTTGAATTTAAATTTAAAGGGGACACATTCTCACTTGGGTGAATGGGTCCTAGGACCTAAATCCTAGATGCTCAATTTCCAAGTGTTTTAAGTAATGTTGGTAATTGTTTAATATAGGTTTCCCTTTCAGAAAATAGGAATAATAAGGCTTTGGATTGCATAATTTGGTAAATTAGGAGCTTAATTAAGTCCAATTAATTAAGGGGACCCAAACATAGTGTGAAATTGTAAAAGTATACAATTTTCTACACTACAACCATTATCAAATTAGCTATAAATACATCCTTTTATACAAAAAATGTAATAGTAAATTATGAACATTTGTGCAAAGTTGGCTTGGTAGCAAAGTGTGAGATGGGCTAGTTAGCTAAATGTTTTTTTTCTTTTACAATTAAAAGGATCAAGATTGTGGTCACAAGAATGTCCCTACAACTATAAAAATGACTTGGCATTCCAAGATGGAATATTTATTTCTCATAGTTGAATTCACTTGATGTATTTAATATATAAAAATTTACACCTTGTAATAGGATGAGTCTCTCATATTCCTATTTTTGTATGTTGATAACTTATTGATCACAATGAGTTCTTTATCCTCAATTGTGATAGTGAAAATTGCAATACATGATATTTTATTGATGAGTAGCTTGATTTTGTTGAGATTTTTTTGTGGGATTAAGCTCTATCACTTTACATCCAACATCTTCCTTGTATAGTCCAAAAATACACTTGATTTTTTGTCACAATTGCATATGACCAATTGAAAACCTACTCTAACTCCCTTTCTATCCAAAGTAAAAATTTAGGTGAGATGTTAGATTCACCATTACTTGATGCTACTATATATTCATATATTATTGACAACCTCAATTATTTGATTCACTCCAGGCTTGGAATTTCATATGTCATTGGCATGGTCTCTATTTATGTAGGAACCTCATGAACTAAAATAGAAGGAAAACTACTAGTTCCTCCACTATACTCAAGGAACTCATAGTTTTTGGATTCTCTACGCAACACGATTTGATATTGATTTGATTGGGTAAAATAATTTTGATGGGCCAATTGATTTACTTGATTGTAAGTCTACTTCTAGTTATAGTTTCTCACTAGCTTCTAGTTAGGTATATGTTGGCCAAATAAGATGCAAGGTTTCATTCTCTTTCTTCCAATTATGTAGGCCATCTATTATATTTTATAACAATGAGAGTGTTGCATTAATCTATTATAACCTATTCCATCATAAGTATAATGAGTGTGCTACATTAATCTATTAGAATCTATGCCATCATAAGTGAACCACACACATTAAGGTTCACATACATTACATTCAAGAATTCATTCATAGACAAGTCCAATATCTTCACCATTTCTTGACTATTAAGTAGGTGCCAACATGAACCAATTTAGGAATGTGTGAGTGATTTTGATGTGAAAATATATACACATGACATTCATGAAATCATACACATAATATTTGTTCTATCTATGCACCTTTTCATCATAATCATAAATATTTGCTTAAGTTTGACACATTTGATGGTGATTACACATACATGTGACATTTTTCAACATACACATGACATCCATAATCATCATATTTTACATACATTCTACCATTAATATAACCAATAATGTTCGTATATCATATTATTCATGTCCTCATGTACAAATACATCTTATATCATCTTTTAACCATCATAATCATCAATACAACTAATAATGCCCATATAACTTTATCAATGTCCTCATGTACAAATGCATAAATGCATACTTCTATAAAGCTATCCTAGATACACAACTAATATGTTCCCCTATTATTCTCACTTCATAATGTACATCTAAAATAATTGCTACTCTCAAAGACACCTACATTGCAATATTAAAAATATTGTTAAAAATCAAAAAGAACACTGAGTAAAAGTAATTGAACAATGAAAACAACATGAACTCCAATGTTGGATGCATTTCCATAGAACCTCACATCCTACTCAAAGCTTACATTGAGCAATTCCTGCATATAAATATTAGAAAAGTATGGATTATAAACAATATGAACAACAAAGTCAACTGGTCATTCTTTGAAATCAAATGCAAGATTATAAATCAAGAGATAAAAGTATATGAAGAAGATACCTCCTTATGAATTACATTGAATTTGTCCTCAATGTTGAAGAAATTTTTTATAACTTTTATTTTGAATCACTTCTTGACACAATAGTATTGTCCACCAAAAAGACCTACATTTTCTAAGAATTGTTAAGAAACATAAAATCAAACCTACTTTTGACTCAAAAATGGTTAAAATTAAACATGAATATTGGAAAATAAAAAATTATAATTTTTTTAGTAATTTTGAAGAATAGGTAGTGTAGACACATTGAGGTAGATAGGTAAATACTAGGGAAGGTCTCTTTTCATTTCCCAAGTCACTGATCATTCTAGGGTGCTCTTTCTAGGGTAGTCTCTGAAGAGCCCTAAAAGCAAAAAAAAATGTCAAACTATGAAAAATTCATTCTAGGAGCTCGTGTTGCATAGGAATTCTTTGTTTGGACCTACAATTGGATATCAAATCCATTCAAAACAACCTCTGTTAGGCTTTGGTCGAATCAACACTGTTTGTGTGTTTCAGTGTCAAATGCATTCATGCAAAAAATATCAGTGGAAAGCAATGAAAAAATTGAAAGAAGCATTTTTTTTTTGTGCATCATGGAGAGAAACCAAGTATACTAACACATTAAGGTGGGTAGGTAAACACTATGGAAGGCCTATTTTTGTTGCTCAAGTCCCCCCATGATTCTAGAGTGCACTAATCTGAGATAGTCTTAAAAGATATGTAAGAGAAAAAATGAAAAATTATTTAAAAAATTAGTATTTTTGATAAATGGGAAGCATGGACAAGTTGAGGTAGGAAATTAAATACTATGGAAGGTCACTTTTTATTTCCCAAGTCACCTAATCATTCTAGGGTGTTCCTTCCTGGGTAGTCTCTAAAGAGCCCCAAGAGCAAAAATGTAAAAAATGTAACTTTTTTAGTATTTTTAACAAATGGGTAGCATGGACATGTCAAGGTAGGAAAGAAAATACTAGGGAAGTTATTTTTCATTTCCCAATTCACTCGATTATTCTAGGGTACTATTTCCAAGGTACTCTAAAGAGCCCTAAAAGCCAAAAATTATCAAACTATGACAAATTCGTTCTAGGAGCTTGTGGTGAGTAGGAATTCTTTATCTAGACCTACAATTGGATATTGCCCCTTCAAGCCAAAATCTCTCAATTTTGGTCAATTCAACACCATTTTTTTGTTCATTTCAAATGCATTCTTACAAAAAATATTAGTGGAAAGCAATACAAAAATGGAAAGAATATTTTTTCTAAATTGTGCATCATGGAGCAAAACCAAGTATACCAACACATAAAGGTGATCAAGAAAATGCTACAAAATGCCTCATTTTGTTTCCCAAGTCCCCCTATCATTCCTGAATGCACTAATCCATGAAAGTACCATCAGAGAAAAGAATGTAGAATTATTAAAATTTTAGTATTTTTGAAAAATGGGCAGCATGGACACATCACGGTAGGTAGTTAAATACTAGGTAAAGTCTCTTTTTATTTCCCAAGTCACCCAATCCTTCTAGGGTGATTTTTCAAGGTAGTCTCCAAATAGCCCTATGAGTAAAATGTTGAAATGATGGATGCACAATGTCCCTGAAGTTGTAGCCTTCAAGAGGACCTTTTCCAAGAAGAAATTCAACCACATAGAAAGTGTTGCAACTAAGGGAATGAAAATGGAGATTGTTATTGATCTAGAATATGAGATGATTACAAATGTCCAAATTCCCTGAATATATAGGCAAGAGATGCAAGATACAATATGATGTTGCCATGTGTCATGATCTAACAACATGTGAATCATTGCGCAAAGATGATGATGATGGGTCACAGCTACATGATGGCCATATTAGGTACCCATTTAAATGATGAAGATGAAAGATGGAACAAATCTCCCACAACTAGAGAAAAGGGGAAAACCCAGTGGGAACAAAACACCTCTCCAAAACGGAGATGAAAATGCAGAAAAAAGAGAAAGGATGGGAAGGATGGAGGAATCCCAAATACCCCCAAGTAAACCATTCTTCATATGGATATATTACAATCAATAGAACCCCCAATGGAGGTAAATAGAGAGACTATATATCCCCCTCTAGAACATGATATCACCTACAAAGATGGTAAGTTTCTAAAGAAAAAACATGATCCAGTGTCAACAAACAAATTGTCTCCCTTTCAGAAGAAACAAAACCAACTGCAAGTGTAGGGATGCTTCCCATTCTAGATAGGAATTGAAGGAAGGAAGGATGAATATGGATGAGGATGATGTCTCTAAACTCTGCTCATATGTCTCCTTTACTGATGATGAATATGCCACAATCAAGTCAAGTACATGCCCAATCAATGAAGAAGGTGACAAACCAGAACGATGTGGAAACTGATGCTAAACAAGATCCAAAGATAGTGATACGATGAATGTGATGGAGACTAGATTTCCCCCCCATAAGGAAGTTTCCTTAAAACCACTGAAAGAAGTCTGAAGCAACAAATATTTCCAAACCACATGACTCCCACTAGGAAGAAGCAAATCCAATGGTAATTGTTGAAGAAACTCCAACTCCTAAATGGAATGAGAGGGAAGAAGTCTCATACATGAAATCTCCTAAGAGAAAACAAGTTCCTCCAAGGTAGTCTATGGATCCCCAATCAAGGTTGAGAAAAAGGAATGTGGAGACTCAAGAAAACTCTCCAAAGTCATATATGAATAGAGGAGTGATATCCCCTCAAGAATGTCCTCCAAACCTGTAGAAGTAGCCAAGCTAGTGATACCTAAAATAAAGCCTTCATGTGATGTCAAGTCTGGAAAACTAAATGTGTCCTGATGAATAGAGATGATGGAAGCCTTAATCAATGAATCTAGAAAAGGAATCATGGAATGTGAAGGGATACCAACTATCTCTAATGGAGAAGAAGCATCTGAAGAAACCTTGTAAACCTCTTTGGAAGATTCAAGGAAATCAACCTCCTGCATAACAATATCATCATGGGGTACCTAATTTGAGGAATGACATTTTGAATCATGATCATCGGGGAATGGTGGAGTACATTGATCTCCATATATCTCCCAAAGCTTAGTCCAAAGGATATGACGACAATCACAATGATCATTAGAATCCAAAACATCACAATCAACTTACATTGCAATGATCTCCAAGATAGTGTACCTGCTGCAACTCCAAGCAATTTTTTTAATACCTTCACTTGGACGGGGAACTAAACCATATAGATGGGGAAATAAATCAAGTGATTGGAGATGGTGTATGATCCCATCCCACCATTTTTTATAGTTTTCCTTGTGCAACATAACCAGAGAAGAGTATATGCAATCCCCATAATGTACTATCAAATTTCTCCAAAAACACAAAGATAATGACCTTAAATAGAAAATAGAGACTTCCAAGGAAGATATGCAACTAAAGTGATGCCACCCAAATAAAAAGACCTTTTTCCAAGCTTTAGGATATCCAAGTTATTGAAAAAATGCATTGAATTGAACAAAACCAATGCAACAGTACATGGAGCTAAAATTGCTCAAAGTGAATGGATTGATGAAAAAAAATTGAATTACCTTCCTGATGCCACTAGAATCGCCGAAATCCAATGAACGGTTGCAAAGATATGAGCCTTTAAGTCCATATTAGGGTTTTGACTTCAATTGACTGTAGATTTTTCTAACAACAAAATTCTGCATAATGGATGTCACCACTAGAAAGTAGACCAAATTCTCTTTTCGATGGTATCTCGTTTTCTGAATTTTGATACCGTGGGTGATGGTTATGAAGAAATTAAAAAAAGGCCTAGATGAGGCACTATGTATGCTAATGGGGAGAAAAATATTAGCCCCCTTCGGGCTAGCTCCTAGTCATTGATGTGACCTTGGTGATAAATGTGACAAAAAAAACACCCTCGGATAGGGTGGCATCGGGGCTACAGAACTGGACGGAGCTATGATTTTTGGTGGCACTGATTAAGGATACCAAGTCCACAGTTTGTGATATGACCACAAATAAGGGAAAACAGCAGTAAGGAACCTCTAATCATTGGTAGAACGAAGAGAGAACTCTGGTAGGAACAAGCATCCAGTGGTGAGATATGATTAGTGACAAACAACCGACCGAGAGAGTTGTTAAAGCCAACAACGAAGGATGGAACATTGTGACTGGAAACAATGTCAGTGGATGAAGCTCGAGTGGTCGGTGATAGAGATCAAGGTCAGTGGATGTGACGCTTGACTTAAATGCGACTGACAAAAAATAAATCTGCAGACTCTGAACTATATTTTGAATGGCCAATAAATTAAGATTTTTTAATATTGCAAAGAATCGCAATTAAAAAATCAAAAGAAAATGCCGACCAAATAGTATTATTTATGCAGAAATAAAAATATGCCAATTTATTGAAAAATCAAACCCCTATGATGTATATACTGACTGATGGAGAAATAATATGCTGAATGATTTAACAAATAAAATCATTTATGTCGACAGGATAATATAATTGCCATCACTCTAATTATTTAGTTTCAAACTATATAAAAATAGCCCGAATATGATTTTTTCCAAAACTATAGAAATATTAGCCTAATTTTTCTAAAACAAAAAGTGGCCTACTACTAAAAAAAATTGCCTTTAAGGTCAACTGACTGGGATGATTTTTTACTGCAAATTGTACGGATAGTACGATTGATTTTACAAACCCAAAAAATACCTCTAATGGCTCTTGGGTTGATAAATCTGAGTTTGATGAATGAATAGGTGATCTTAGGGTTTTGAGGCCTTCTACAGACAATGGAAAGCTCGAATATGATTCAATCTGCTCCAAAAATCAGCTTGGTCCCTGAGTGGAGTCAAGTAGCCTACAATGGAAACCTTCAAGCCTACAAGAATCTCTCGAGCCCAACTTTCTTGATCCTGGGATGAACTCTCAATGGAATGGCTCTAATACCATGTTGAAATGATGGATGCACAATGTCCCTAAAGTTGTAGCCTTCAAGAGGGCCTTTTCCAAGAAGAAATTCAACCACACAGAAAGTGTTGCAACTAAGGGCATGCAAATGGAGATTGTTATTAATCTAGAATATGAGATGATTCCAAATATGCAAATGCCCTAAATATATAGGCAAGAGAGAGATGCAAAATGCAATATGATGTTGCCATGTGTCATGATCTAATAACATGTGACAACATGTGAACCCTGCCTAGGAAATGATAAAATATTGAGATAAGTTCTAGAAGGACAAATCGTCTTCTAGAAGGAATCTTATCTCTTACAAACATGGAAAGGGGAATTACCCCATTATTTATGATTTTCTAATTTATGCAACCTAATTTAACTTATGCTAGTGTAATAATCAATTAATTACACTAACACCCCCATAAGTACAACTTAGGGAGGAAATGAAAAATGCAATCATTATGCAAAGATAATGATGATGGGTCCCATCTACATGATGGCCATATTAGGTACTCATTTACATGATGAAGATGAAAGATGGAACAAATCTCCCACAACCGGAGAAAAGGGGAAAACCCAGTGGAAACTAAATCCCTCTCCGAAAAGGAGATGACAATGCATAAAAAAGAGAAAGGATGGGAAGGATGGAAGACTCCCAAATACCACCCAAGTACACCATTCGTCATATGGATATATTACAATCAATAGCCCCCCAATAGGAGGGAAATTGAGAGACTATATAGCCCCCCTCAGAACATGAGATCACCTACAAAGATGGTAAGTTTTTGAAGACAAAACATGATCCAGTGTCAACAAACAACTTGTCTCCCTTTCAGAAGAAACAAAACCAACTGCAAGTGTAGGGATGCTTCCTATCCAATAGAGAGACTATATAGCCCCCCTCAGAACATGAGATCACCTTCAAAGATGGTAAGTTTCTGAAGAAAAAACATGATCCAGTGTCAACAAACAACTTGTCTCCCTTTCAAAAGAAACAAGACCAACTGCAAGTGTAGGGATGCTTCCCATTCTAGATAGGAATTGAAGGAAGGATGAATATGGATGAGGATAATGTCTCTGAACTCTACTCATGTGTATCCTTTCTTGATGATGAATATGCCACAATCAAGTCAAGTACATGCCCAATAAATGAAGAAGGTGACAAACCAGAACAATGTGGAAAATGATGCTAAACAAGATCCAAAGATAGTGATACGATGAATGTGATGGAGACTAGATTGCCCCCCATAAGGAAGTGTCCTCAAAACCACTGAAAGAAGTCTAAAGAAACAAAGATTTCCAAACCACATGTCTCCCACTAGGAAGAAGAAAATCCAATGGTAAATGTTGAAGAAACTAACTCCTGAATGGAATGAGAGGGAAGGAGTCTCATACATGAAATCTCTGAAGAAAAAGCAAGTGCTTCCAAGATAGTCTTTGCATCCGCAATCAAGGTTGAGATAAAGGAATGTGGAGACTCAAGAAAACTCTCCAAATTCATATTTGAATAGAGGAGTGATATCCCCTCAAGAATGTCCTCCAAACCTATAGAAGTAGCCAAGTCAGTGATACCTAAAACAAATCCATCCTGTGATGTCAAGTCTGGAAAATTGAATGTGCCCTAATGAATAGAGATGATGGAAGCCTCAATAAATGAATCTAGACAAGGAATCATGGAATGTGAAGGGATACCAACTGTCTCTGATGGAGAAGAAGCATCTGAAGAAACCTTGTCAACCTCTTTGGAAGATTCAAGGCAATCAACCTCCTGCATAACAATATCATCATGGGGTACCTAATCTAAGGAATGACATTCTGAATCATGATCATCAGGTCATGGTGGAATATGTTGATCTCCATTTATCTCCCAAATCTTAGTCCAAAGGATATTAGGAAAATCAAAATGATCAATAGAATCCAAAACATCACAATAAACTTGCATTGCAATGATCTCCAAGACAGTTTACCTGCTACAACTCCAATAAAATTTATGAATACCTTCACTTGGAGAGGGAACTAAACTATATAGATGTGGCAATAAATCAAGTGATTGGAGATGGTGTATGATCCCATCCCACAATTGTTTATAGTTTCCCTTGTGTAACATAACCAAAGGAGTATATGAAAGCCCCATAATGTACTATCAAATTTCTCCAAAAACACAAAGACAATGACCTTCAACAACAAATAGAGACTTCCAAGGATGATGTGCAATTGAAGTGATGCCACCCAAATCAAAAAACCTTTTTCCAAGCTTCAGGATATCCAAGTTATTGAAAAATGCACTGAATTGAACAAAACCAATGCAAGAGTACCTGGAGTTGAAACTAATCAAAGTGAATGGACTGATCAAAAAAGCTCTGAATTACCTTCCCGATGCCACTAGAATCACCGAATTCTAACAAACAGTTGTGAAGATATGAGCCTTTAAGTTCAAATTAGGGTTTTTACTTCAGTCAACTGTAGATTTATTTTTGACAGAAAAATTCTACATAATAGATGTCACCATTGGAAAGTAGACCAAATTCTCTTTTTGACGGTATCTCATTTGCTAAATTTTGATACCATGGGTGAAAGTTATGAAAAAATGAAAAAAAGTCCTAGATGAGGCACTCTGTAGGCTAATGGGGTGCAAAAGATTAGCCCCCTTTGGGCTAGATCCTAGTCGTTGATGTGACCTCAGTGATAAATGTGGAAAAAAAAAGGCCCTTGGATAGGGTGGCATTAGGGCTATAGAACCGAACGAAGCTGTGATTTTAGGTGGCGCCGCTTAAGGATACCAAGTCCATGGTTTGTGATATGACCATGAGCAAGGGAAAACAGTAGTAAGGAACCTTCGATCATGAGCAAAACAAGGAGAGAACTGCGGTAGGAACAAGTAGCTAACAGTGAGCTATGGTCAGCGACAAACAACTGGTCGGGAGAGTTGTTAAAGCCAGCAACAAAGGATGGAACATCTGCGACCAGAAACAACATCGGTGGACATAGCTCGAGTGGCTGATGATAGAGATCTAGGTCAATGGATGTGATGCCTGACTTAAATTCAGCCAACAAAAAATAAAATTTCAAACTCTGAACTATATTTTGAATGGCCGATAAATTGAGATTTTTTAATATTGCAAAGAATTTCAATTAAAAAATCAAAAGAAAATGCCGACCAAATAGAATTATATATGCAGAAATAAAAATATGTCAATTTATTGAAAAATCAAACCCCTATGATGTATATACTGACTGATGGAGAAATAATATGCTGAATGATTTAACAAATAAAATCATTTGTGCTGACAGGATAATATAATTGCACTCGCTCTGATTATTTATTTTCAAACTATATAAAAATAGCCTGAATATGATTTTTGCCAAAACTATAGAAATATTAGCCTGATTTTTCTGAAACAAAAAGTGGCCTGCTGCTAAAAAAAATTTGCCTCAAAGGTCAACTGACTGGGATGATTTTTTACTACAAATTGTATGGATAGTATGATTGATTTTGCAAACCCAAAAAATACCACTAATGGCTCTCGGGTTGATGAATCCAATTTTGATGAATGAACAAGCAATCCTAGGGTTTTGAGGCCTTCTAAAGACAATGGTGAGCTCGAATCTTACTCAATCTGCTCCAAAAATCAGCTTGGTCCCTGAGTGGAGTCAAGTAGCCTACAATGGAAACCTTCAAGCCTGCAAGAATCTCTTGAGCCCAACTTTCTTGATCTTGGGATGAACTCACAATGGAATAGCTCTGATACCATGTTGAAATGATGGATGCACAATGTCCCTAAAGTTGCGGCCTTCAAGAGGACCTTTGCTAAGAAGAAATTCAACCACACAGAAAGTGTTGCAACTAAGGGCATGCAAATGGAGATTTCTATTGATCTAGAATATGAGATGATTAGAAATGTGAAAATGCTTGAATATATAGGAAAGAGAGATGCAAGATGCAATATGATGTTGCCATGTGTCATGATCTAACAACATGTGACAACATGTGAGCCCCGCCTAGGAAATGATAAAAGATTGAGATAAGTTCTAGAAGGAAAACTCATCTTCTAGAAGGAATCTTATCTCCTACAAACATGGAAAGGGGAATCACCCCATTAATTATGATTTTTTAATTTATGCAACCTAAGTTAACTTATGCTAGTGTAATAATTAATTAATTACACTAACACAAAAAAATGTAATTTTTTTTGTATTTTTGGAAAATGGGTAGTGTGGACATGTCAAGGTAGGTAGGTAAATACTAGGGAAGGTTTCTTTTTTTTTCCCAAGTCACCCAATTATTTTGGGGTGCTCTTTCCAAGGTAGTCTCTTAAGGTCCCTAAAAGAAAAAAATGTCAAACTATGACAAATTCATTCTAGGAGCTTGTGGCACATAGGAATGTTTTGCTTGGACCTACAGATATATATCAAATACCTTTAAACCAACCTCTCTCATTTTTTGTCAACTGGACACCATTTTTGTGTTCCAATGTCAAATGCATTCTTGTAAAAATTGTCAATGGAAAGGAGTGCAAAAATGGAAAGAAGCATTTTTTGTTTTGTTTTGTGTGTCATGGAGAAAATCCAAGTATACCAACACATCAAATTGGGTAGGTAAATTCTATAGAATGCCTCCTTTTGTTTCCCAATTCCCCCCATGATTTTGGAGTGCACTAATCTGGGGTAGTCTTGAAAGTGTCATAAGAGAAAAAAATACAAAATTGTTAAAATTTTAGTATTTTTGACAAATGGGAAACATGGACATGTCAAGGTAGACAGGTAAATATTAGGGAAGGTCTATTTTCATTACCAAGTCACCCAATCATTTTGGGGTGCTCTTTCCAGGGTAGTCTCTAAAGAGCCCTAAGAGCAAAAAATGCAAAAAATGTAAAACATGTAGTATTTTTGACAAATGGGAAGCATGGACACGCTGAGGTAGGTAGGTAAATACTAGGGCAGGTCTATTTTCATTGCCTTGTATGGATTATTATTATCTTATTCAATAATTTTTTGGATGCAATAGTATTTTCCATCAAAAATACCTACATTTGTTAAGAACTGTTAAGACACATAAACTCCAACCTACTTTTGAATCACTACCATCATTACCTTATTATACTCATAACACAACCATGGGTGTATTGATCTAAATTACTTAAAAATATACCTTTGTTCAAAAAACCTACACATGTAAACAAGTGAAATGTTAAGAAAATCAAACTTCAAGACCTATTTGAAACTCAATAATGGTGGATTTATTATCATTGTAACCTCGTCATGCTCCAAACTTGAGTGTAGTAGACCTACATATTAATATAGACAAATTGTTGAGTATAAGCAACATGAACTACAAAGTTTTAACTAAACATTCTCTCAAATCAAATATACCTTAAAAATATATTGATCTACATGAACTACCGTAGATGTTGTGATCTGAATCGCTTGAAAATATATCTTTGTTCTCTTAAAAACATATATTTTACATAATAGTTAATTTTAATGTAATTTTAATCTAGTCGATAGAAATAACATGAATCTAAATAAGATGAACAATATCATACTTGTCCCATGCAAAAAAAAAAATCTACTACTCAAGTGTGTTTGGAAGGTCGTCTCTTACCTTTAGAACTTACCCAATATTGCTTCATGATTGGAACTAATAACTATCCATAGTTCCTTCATTTTTGGTTTGGCATGATCTCTCAATAACTTAACATTCATAGTCATAATGGTTTTGTGTTTCTCATAGTCTTCAAATGTAGGTTTTCCTTTCTTTCTAATCATATACATTTGCAACCAAGTTCTGACTACAACAATTGAACCTGTAGGATAGATGACCCATCATCATCTATCACTAGTTGTGTTAGCTTCTTCTTTCCCTGTACACATCATGCCAACCAACAGTTTGATCCCTCTTCATTCCCTTGTGATGCAACAACTGCATAGGCATTTCCTAGCGTACAAGATCTGAAAGATAGTCATAGTCAAGTAAACTTTCCATTTCATATTTTAAAGAGGATTATACTAGAGATACTATGGAATCCATGTATCTACCCAATCACTTGACTCACATTGATCCCAATCACACTAAATATAATTCTGATAAAAAATCCAACTCTCATGTTCATATGGTCCATGCATTTTCATTTGAGCTTCAAAATGAATGCATCTTTGAAGATTCTTTGATTATCTGAGATTCCAATTTCTCTCCCATGGTGCACTCATCAACCAACCAAAATAACTTGTATAGTTCCAAATCAAGTGTCTCTCCTCATGACATTGCATAAATACACCAATCAACAATAGAATGTGCATCATTGAATCTTCCACCACCTCTAATATTCATTTGTTCCTTAACCATAGCCCTCTTCATGCATGTACCTACTCCATCATGCTTGTCTTTTTTATGCCCAGCTTAAAAAAAACTCTAAATATGAGGTACACCCCTCTATACATGCATTTTTCCCAACCAATAAAATATACAAGAATTTTTTAATTGTCCCATGTAGTAATTTGACCAAATGAGATGTCAATCCATTATAATATCTTTATCCTGTAAAAAAAAAAAAAAAATTCAAAACAATGCTACACAAACTCTGACAAATGAGATCTACCATCACTCATGTAAAAATTATACCTGATTATTTTTTCATCCTTTTCTGTACTATCAGGGACATATCTATGTGTGATGTGGACAAAAATAACAATTTTAATAGAATCTTAATTTTGAGATTATACCTCATTTTGTGGCTGCAATGTGTAATTTTCTGCAAAATTGAACATAGATATAATACTACCAATTGGGAAAGAGTCCTTACACATCCTAAATTTTTTATCCAATCATTGGGACCTATGGCTATGCCTTGCATACTTGTAGAAAACATTTTTCTTAAACATAAATTAAATCAGCAATACTTACCTCTCTTGTAACCAACTTGCATCTAGAACCTTCACCTCCACTCTTCAAACTATATTTCACTGTCTCAAATCTCTTTTTACAAATAATTTTGTTAGAAAAATCATGTTTTCTACCCTCATGAAAACATGTTACAAACTTTGACAAACCACCACATTGCAAACACTTCTCATTTAAACAATCATTTCTATAAAAAAAAAAAGCAACCATCACCTCTAACACATAAAAATAAACCTGACAAGTCCTTGGATGACTTCAGAAGTTGCATTGCACCACACTCCTACAAAATTTTGTTATTATGCATAGTAGAATGAATATAGCATAATAGTTTATGATACATTGAAAACTCTACATGGTATTTACAATAATATGTATTACGAATATTAAGAGGTACACAATAAAATGCCTTACAAGATTCAAAAGCCCTTTGTGAGATTTTTAAAGTTGGATGTGTTTCACAAAATTATTTGTCCAATATTGTTTGGCTACATTCCAATAAATGTTTAGGATGTGGTGTGCGGTCTCGATTTCCAATTCTTAACTTTAAAACATACTTTGCATTGGGTGATACTCTAGATTGAGAGTACCAGAAATTGTTGAATTTCATCCTTTATGTTATTCGTTAGCTTCTTATCAACATATCGAAGCCTCCCACTAAAATCCCGTGTACCATTTTGAAGAGGACTATCAATTCTTCCTCTTCTTGAGAGTGCTCTAGACAATGTTTTATTATTTAGGTTTAAATAAACACAAGCTTTGCCTAAATAAATGAGCCTTTCTCAAATGATGGATTACTAATGAAGTTGGGATTACTCTATGAGAAACTCTCTTATCTCTTTCCTTACTAGTCTTTCAAATATAATTGAGATCATTAAAAATATTTTTCACAATAGTATCATTTTTGTCTGACTTTTTGTTCACACGAATCTTCAATTTGGCTAGCAAAGGTCTCATTTTGTTTATCTTTAGCAATTGTACAAAAAAATTGGCATTATCCAGTCAATGTCTTATTACTAAAGTATTCATTGAAAAATTTTGAATCCCACAACCAAATGGTTTGCATTGACCTCTTTCCTTCAAGATTTTCAATTATGTTCTCATCATTTTCAAGTAACTATTTTGGGGTTCTTGAATGTCTTGGATTTTAAATTTCTCTTTCTTCCTGTAATGCCCCAAAATAAACACCAAGAAAATATTGCCAATATTTTTAAAAGGACAATAATTAGATTTCTCACACAATGCACACTCTTGCATACTCAACCACTCTAATGTCCTCACCAACCACTTACTCAATGGTTCACCCACACAAGAGTTACATTCCAGTTCAGGTCAAAAGCATTGACTATACTCATAGAGGGTAGACCATCTACTACAAAGACCTACGTGATCACTCATCCATGGTGAAGAGGCATCACAAAGGCCTAGTGGAAAGAGTGACATCAAGGAATATCAACATCTATTTTAATTTATTATGATGCTTTAAGATCAAGGTTTATGGTTAGGTTTTTTCAAAACCCAAGTGATGAATAGGTTAGGCAAGATATTTTTTGACTAAAATATCGAGTAATAATAATAAATCTCATGCAAGAATTTAGGATTTTTCTTACTCTAGGGACTCTTGTTTTTGTTTTACTATTATTACAAAATGAGATGAGTTACATACATTATGAGACATGCCCATGTAACATAATAAGAGAGGGCCTTATAGACCATCTCTCCCTCTAGTTTCCATATTTATTTACTAGATTGAAAAATCATACAAGACACAAAAAGGTTTACCGGACATATTGACATCCTCGTTAACTATTAAGAAAGAGGTTCACCTCTTAGACATAATATTTTTCACAAACCTAGGTGATTATTAGCTAATCAAAATTCTCATGGTGCATGGTGAGGGTTAGCATCAACATTTAAGAAAATAAAGTTTCCTAACCCTTCTAAGTATGAGATTTTTATTAGAGGAGACATTTTCTCGAAGGCCTCTCAACAAAACTAGACTATATTAAAAAAAATCTCTATTGGGATACAATTAGAGTGAGGTTTCTAGTTTACATGGATCCCATGTTTTGATTGCATACTAATTAATTCTAATTTAGCAAGAAAAAGGAATACATTAATGAAGCAAAAAAATTAAACAAAATAATAATATAAACTTTAATAATCCTTTAAATATTAATAGCACATGTCAAGATTATATATTTACAATTATTTGATTTGCATCCATAAATAATGTAGTGTAGAAAAATGTATCCCTTTACATTTTCACACCTAATTAGGAATTAATATTAAAATAAACTTAATTATGCCTTAATTTAGTGTTGTAATATGTATTTTACATATTCACATTAAGTTTAGGGCCCTACTAATTAAAATGGACTTAATTGTGCCTTATTTTTTAGTATTGTAGAGTGTACCTTTTCACTTTCACACTTATTTAGGGCTCCCTTAATTAATTGAGGCTAATTTTCCTTAATTGGACCCTTTAATTCAAATCAAAGCCTAATTTATGGCATTTTCCGATGAGGAAACCCAACATTGATTAATGCCTAAACATTGCACTTCTCATTCAGCAATGTGTGTCCTAGGTGAGTGACCTAGGACCCATTCTCCCATGGGTGAATGGGTCCTAACTTAGACCTAGGACCTAAATTTAAATTATATTTTTGGTGGTATTTTAACAATTTCAAATCTATATTCACATTCCAACTTGTGTTATTTGAATTTCGGGAAATTCATATTACATATGTATAAATATAAGGTCATTTCACTAAGTTTCATCTAAGAGTTTTCAAGCAAGCTAGCAATTTCAAGTTATCTTAACAGCACTTTCACAAGAGAATTTCAAGAGAAATTTAAGGCATTCAAGAGTAGATTTAGTGAAGAATTATTGCAACAATCAAGATCCAATTGTCACGTCAAAATCTCCTTGCATCATGCATGTTATTGGAGCTAATATGTTGATGTAGAGTTCATGATCCATTCAAGAATTTAAGTAATTGTTTCAAATCAAGATTCAAGATCAAGATCCACATCCATTGAAGTCATTTCATGCAAGTTGCATACCTTCATTCCAAGGTTTATCTAAGGGTTTGGTGAGTTGTGACAATGAGTTGTTCATTCATCATTCCTTTCATGCTATTTTATTTTATTACAAGGTTTAAAGGTTTAATTACCAAAATGGGGTTTGACCAAGGAAAACCCCCATTCACCCTAAAATAAACATGCTTCCCTCTCTTTATGTGTTGCAGATTTGTGGGTTGAAGAAAAGTTGAAGATCTCAAAGTTGCAAAATTGCAAAGTTATATTTGTTGTCACCTTTGTTGTCATCTCACGAAAACTTAGATCCTGGATTTATTTCCAACTGTCTGATAGTGAAAAGTATGAATTTGGAAGTGCAGACACATGAGCAAAGAACCCAAAAGAAAATTATGGATAACCCTACCTAAGACCCATTCGCCATAGGGTGAATGATTCCTAAAATAGCTTTTGAAAACACCATTTTGTGACAAGTACATGACATTTATCTCTTCCAAATCTACCAGAAGCTTTGTAGGTTCCCTCAATTTTATGCTTAATCTACTAAATCCAATTTATAGACTGCATTTTGGAGTTGATTTGTTATTTTTAATCTTTCTCCCCAAAGTTTTGATCAACCTAAACCCCTGTTCTAACACAAAAAGGGAAGTCAAAAGATTCCTCAAAGAATTAACTCACTTAAGGGTTGAAAGTGGATTTTAACTTGAGGGATCTCATTTTCCAAATGAAATAGAAGAATAGGTAGGGTCATTCACCCTATTTTTCCCTTTCTATTTATAGTAAGTTTGGTGAAACATTATGAATTTAGTATAAAACCCTATGTGTTTGAACCCTAACACCATTTTTCTATGTTTCATTTTGGTGAACCTGAATTTTGAACATTCTAATTTATGATTTGGAGTGCATTCAAAACCCTAGATCTAGGATAGGATTTAATTCATTGCATTTAGGGTTTCTAAATTTGGCATAAACTTGCATTGCATTTTAGGTGTAAACTTGCATTTTGCATTCATCTTAAATCTAAAAAATGAAAAAAAAAATGCATAATATTACATTGATTTTGCATAGTGTTTGCATATTAGTGTACTTTTTATCATTCATATTCAAAAATTGAGCCAAAATTGCATTTCAAAAAGTGTTATATAGTTCATCATTTGTCATTAATTTTACTTGCATTCGGTCATTAAATTGTGGAAAATTCTATCACAGAAGTTACAATTTGAGACCTAGAATAGAGAACACATATAATGACAAAGAAATTACATTTTTCATTTTTTTAAATACCTGTACATGAACCCATTCACCCCTACATGAATGAGTCCTTGTAGGCCTACAAAAACCAACTTTTCTAAACTTTTTTGTGGTTTTTTGCACTTCTCAAATCTCCTGGTAACCCACTATTTCAATCTAAAAAGTTTTAGAAAAAAAAAAATTTATGCATCTAGGTCTAATCATCCATTTAGTGTAGCCATTTTAAATCATTCAAAAAAAAAAAATAGTATTGAAAATCATTAGATCTGTAGAACATTTGATTACATTTTTTAATCATTGCATAAGTTGGATAGCTTACTTTTCATTCTAAGATGTTTCCTTTTAAGAGATGTGGTTTTGACATGGTTAAGAATGGATTGTATTAGTACAACATCCCCTCTTATGAGTACAATTTACAGCAAAGAAATGAGGTCATTAAGAAACATGTTAGCCATCCTTCCACTATATTTCCTAGTTATGGGAACATCTTAGAGCAAGAGAACCAAACCATTGACACACTCCTTAATATCACCTTGCCTATCCCTTACTCAAACCCTACTCTCTCCCATTTATGAGGATGATATGATACTGTGAATACCAAACCTGCACAAACTAACAGGAGATCAACAAACAAGTTTCAAACATGTTAGAAAGAAAATCCAATGTTCCTTATGAAATTCTTTAACCAAAATCACTAGAAAACATGAAATAACAAGAAATTGAACAAAATAAAGCATGTAATCTAAATAAAATCAGCTAAACCTCCATCCCATAGGGGGAGTGGTGCTCCTTTGATGTGGAAAGAAGCCCTTTCCCAATCCCTTTCCCAATCCCTTTGATAAGCTTGATGAAGTGTAGATGATCTAAGTGTAAAATTGACTATAATCTAGCTAAATAGCTTGAAAATGATAAAAATATTGAAAGCTATGAAATCAAATGACTATAATGGAAATGCATGAAGTTGTGGATCCATATTGTGAAAAGAATGCCTCTATTTATAGAAGCCAAGAGTTGAACAATGGAGGAAATTGGTGAATGTGGGATAAATTGAGAGCCAATGAGAATGTGTCAGGTGTCACAATTCTATTGGATGAGGGTGGAGCACATTTTGGGAAATGTGTGAGTGGAGGAGAATGGAAGAGAAGTAAATTTTGCTGGTTGAGAATTTGAAAATGGTGTAAGAGGAATTGAATGAGATTCAAGAGGATGTAAGAGGATTTGCAAGGCTGTAAGAGAATTTATTGCAAATATAAGAGGATGTGATAGGTTTTTGAAAACCTTTGGAGGGAAATTGAATGAGAGGCTGTTGAGATGAATATTCCTCAAAATATGCCTTTGTGAGGATAATTAATGAATTAGATAAATAGAAGAAATTGATTTTATGTGCAACCTGGTTAGTTGACCATGGTTGATTTAACTCTTGAAGAGTTAAAAGCTAGAGGATTTGATTGATGATGATTAGAAGGTGATTTAGGATTAATCAATTAAAAATTAATTAATTGAAAGAGGTTAGGGGGTTTGGGGTATTTGATTTAATTGATTTTAATCAAATAAGAAGACTTAGGGGGATTTAATTAAATGTTTTTATTTAATTAAATCTGATGAAAATTAGTTAGAAGAAAGGTGAATTAATTAATAAATTTAATTATTTGATTAATAACTGAATTTACTGATTTTAATTAAATAATGTTGATTATTCAATTAATTGATCAATTTGAGATGATTTTAGAAGAAACAGTGTTAGTTGATCAAAATCAAATATCCAGTATCAATCAAGACATTTTATGTGTCTACATTTTTTCCCTCTTTGAAGCAAGGTATCTGCTGCATCGATTCAAAGAATAACACTGCCATAATCAAAATTCAAAAATTTCCTAATTTTTCAGATGCCCCACTGCTGCCCCAATGGAAGAATTATGCTGCCACACTGGCCCCTTGAGAGATTGGGTAAAAATTACAAAATTAGGATGAGCTTGCAAAAAAGGTTCAAAAGGATTCAGACACAGAAAATAGCCCATGGGATGCAAAGAATGATTCACAGTGATGAAAATGAGTCAAAACAGGCTACACTTGGAAAAAAACAAATTAAATGGGTTCAAAAACCCTAAAAAAATTGCATAAATAGGGTTAGAAGGGTCATTTTCAAATCATTTTTACACTTGACCTTCTAGAATCCTTGACTTTTTGCTTTGGGTGCTGACGGAATGGTGGCTTGTGTGCTTCCTAGACATCGGATGGACCAGGTTCGTGAGTTCCAACAGCCTTAGGATGCAGGATCCCCGGTACGCCTTTCGAAACTTTTCTCGTTTTGCACAATTTTGGTGCATTTATTAGGGTCCACTTAGGTCAACCAAAAGCGGTCCTTTAGGGCATCACATTTGTTATGGGTGATATCACATTTGTTACAGGCAGTGTCGCATTTGTAGATACCAGTCCACGTATGCATTATAGCATCGTGTGACACTAGAGGGTTCTAGAGTCATGTACAAAATGTTGACTTTCCTTTGCAAGATTGTGTCATGTAGCCCTAATAGAGTTTGATGTTGCTCAAAAATTTCAACTCGTTTTTGAAGGATAGCATAGCTTTTGATTTTAGTGTTTCATTTGAAAAATAACAAAGTGTCGCATTTGCAAAATTGACCTATTTTTTCTATGCCGACTCGCTTTTTCCTTTTGAAGGATTTTTTAAATTTCAAAAATGCATCAAGGTGATTAATTTTGACGACGTGGGAATTTTGAGTATAGGAGGTCCTTCAGGTGCTCAACTTGAAGGAGCAAAGAGGTAGGATTATACAACAAGCAAGGCACTTGGTTGATGACATGCTATACTTTCTTGGTTTGATTGGATTCAGGCACATTGCACATATGCCAACAGTGAGGACCCACCTAGCTATGATGATGGCACTAATGGAGAGATGGTGGAGCGAGACTTCATCATTCCATCTTCCTACTAGAGAGGCCGTAGTGACATCGAAGGACGTGTGGCGGATCTTGAGTATCCCTATTCATGGTGAGCACATCATATACGACATCGATGCTGGAGGTGATGCCATTTTTTAGTTGTTTGGTGTTGACGAGTACATGACCAATAGTGGGTAGCTCAACCTTGACAAATATGTGGGGATTGCCCCAAATTTGACCTTATTCGTTGGTTCTCTGATCTCAAGAGTCGTTGTTCCTAATTGACGAGCCAGAGGTTGCGACATGGGATGGGGAATCGTTTGGTCTCGTATGATGGAGGAGATGATTTTCTACGCCTGGGGGCCAATTGTCCTAGCCTCATTGTATCAGGATATTCACCAAGCTGTCTACTATGGGGCTTATAGTATTGGGGCCAGAGTTACTCTTCTTCATGTGTGGGCCTACGAGCATATTGCCATTTTGAGGCCATAGAGATCAGATGTTCAAATAGACCGTAATGATCATGCGGCTTATAGATATGGGGGGATGACTACTCTCCATTATACAGGCATTACCATCCTCCCGCACTGAAGGCAAGTTATCTATGAGATGATTGAGTTTCAGTGGAGACCATGGATCCACTTCCATAGATGGTATGATGATGATGTGCATCTGTTTTACTATAGCCAGACCAGATACATGCAAGGGCGGGAGCATCTCATGATTGAGCGGTATCTTCCAGACAGAGTTGCTCGCTAGTTTGGGGAGGTGAAAGATGCACCCAATGATAATCAAAGAGCCATTTTTTCTCGGAGGTCTAGGGAGACAACATAGGGATAGAGAATCCCACCTCAGTAGGCCATCGATGATTTGAGATAGCTGGTCATAGTGCCATGGGTGTACTTCGACAGTCTTGCAGATGCGGGGACCACCTAGGCGTATGATGCATATTGGTAGGCTCATGCCCTGATTCAATTGACTTTACCAATTGTGCCAACTATAGCCAGAGGACGGGTCAGAGGACCCCGGATTGGACAGGTGCCACAACAACTAGGACACTAGCCACAAGATGGATAGGATGAAGGGGGAGATCATGATGGACAAATCCCACCACTAGTGCCACCTGTCAGACAGAGGCCACTGGTTCAACCACATCAACAAATGCCACCCCCACCACCACCATCGAGTCCTAATCCTAGGGGCAGATAGATAACAACACTGTAGGCATAGGTGTAAGTTTTGATAGGGCAGCTTTAGCAAGCCGAGGCTTAGATTCAAACATTGGTGCAAGAGAGGGACCAAGCATGGAAGGAGGTGGTGCAGGAGTGCCAGATGAGGCAAGATGTGGACATGGCCTTGGCATTAGAGACAGGACAAAGGTAGCAGCTAGAGGTTGTGGCATAGCAGATACAAGGACAGGCCATAGTTATGGGAAAGATGTACGGTCGAGTGATGCAAGAGGAATCGTACTATAGGGCAGCGTACTATAGAGTTGTGGCCTAGGAGTGGCGGGAACCAAATTTCTCCCATCTTAGCCAGATTGCTCCTACCAGGACCCCTCGCATAGGCACATCAGGGAGGCCATCAAGGTCTCACCATCAGAGCCGAGGCAGCCATCATGGAGATAGATAGAGCGAGGGCAGCTCAAGATACTAATAGCACACTTGGACACTTTTTTTTTGTACAGCCTGATTTATGATGTGTATACATTCATTGGTTGAGTTTTTTACTAGCCTCTTGTATATTTGATGATGATACTATATATCCAATTTTGATGTGTCGTGACATTCATCTTTTTTGATATATATATGAGATGACTTGTGATGTGTTTATATGATGTGATGGTTATTTTATTTTATGTGACATGTGTATATATATATGAATGGATTGATGCATTTATTGTTTATAGTATGATGCTTTATGTTATGATGTTTTATGGATATAATGGATATATGTTATGAATGCACATGGATCTATATGGACGCACCTTTATATGATGGATGATGGATGCAATTATATGTTTTACTTCTTTTTCAATATCTTTCCTATATGCAATGTATGTATGGATGATGCAGCATGTGATGATTTTGATAATGCCTATATGAGAATGCAATGGATATTTAATGAAAATGTGAGTTTATGAGATTCTTAGAATAACCAATCTATATTATGATGGATAATGAATAATAATGTGAGATGAATGATGTTTCCTTTTATGATGTTTTTATAAGTTGTGCAATATGTTGATGGTTTTTGGATGCATGATAGATGTATACAGATATTTTTTTTGTTTCTAAATGTCATGATACCATGTTAGTATTAGTATAAAGAAAATATAGAAGAAAGAGAAATCAACCCTTGAGTTCAAAATATGATGATGATGATGTGATTACTTATCATAGATTGGGGACATAAATAGCTTACTTACCTTATTTTTTATAACACGCATAGTTACGATGCATCAAGGTATAAAGAACTAGGATGGTGTTGTACCTAGTGAGATGGACTTTGACTTGACAATTAGATAGGAGTATCCTTGTTCACACCCAACATACAAAACCTTATTAGGATGTACTTCAGATATTTCAAACATCTCAAACCAATACATAGGAAAGAAAAACCTTCCTAAGTAATAGTCAACAAAACATCTAAAATACCCTCCCTACAAAAAAACAAAGTAAGGATGACCAAGTTATATTACAAGCATATCCAACAAGCACAGTAGACAAAAGATAATGATAAATTCCCCATTCCTTTCTCTCTAAGTCATTTTTATTAGACATCATCGATAGGTCATTGGAATGAGCGTAATAAGATAAATCAAAAGAAAAGACCAAGTACACAAACAAGCCAATGTTCTTCATACCTCTAGCCAAGACTAAACTATAGTGATGCCTGATGTTGATGTCCATTGTAGGAAGGATGCATCCTAGGACATGATGTTATCAGATAATTTTGAGACTAACGGGATGATGGACTATTAATACCAAGAGTTAACCAACTTGTTTACCTACTAACCTAGACTTGAGACTTTGACATTTGAGTTTTCATTTTCATTTTTCCAAACTTGTTTCCGATTGTTTCACCAAAGGTTGGGAGTGACGATCATTTATTATGAGTGGATGTTTATTGCAATTGAACATGAAATGGGGTGGATGATTTTAGGGTTTTTTGAATTTTTTTGGTGTTTTGAAATGTTTTAAGGCTATTTTTGGTATTTTCAAGATATTTTACAAATGTTTTGATTTTCAAAATTTCCAATGTTTATGGGTTTCTAAGATTTTGACCAAGAACCTAACCTAAAGACCTATCCTAAGGGCCTCAGGGGCTGATCAAATATTAGCCTCTCCTATGTTATACACACAAAGACCACGTAGTTTGACTGACATGAACTTGTTTATTGATGAGATATGAACATGTATGGATTACCAATTTATTATGACGGACTCCTAATGGACTAACTTAATATGTCTCGGGGGCACATCGATGATGGCCTTGCCTATGTTCAGAGCTCAGAGACCCGTAGTTTGACATGGCAACTATTTTTTTTACTTTTTCTACTTTTGACTTGTTTTTGGATTTTTTGACATATTTTGGATGTTTTTGGATTTTTTGATTTTGTGAATGTTTTTAGATTGTTTTATTTTCTAAATGTTTTTGGATTTTTTGATTTATAAGAAGACTTAAAGAATATACACGAATCCAATCCAATGCAGGTATAAGAACATTCCCCCAATGTGATGTGATAGACTGCTCTGATATATAGGTAGGACAAACTAACCTTATGAATGTGCCAAGCAGTACTAAGGTGGAATATGATACAAACATAGGATCAAGCTATGATGCAGACATGGATGGGTGATGAATGGAGATATGGAAGTGTGATGGATGAATGATGCAAAACAAGCCATAGAGACCATGGTGGATGGAAAGAGATTATTTACACGAGGTGCCTATTTGCTAGGTTTTCACCAAGGTACTTGCATAAAGCACCACCGAAGTGGTTTTCACTAGAGGACAAATTTTTTCTTTACTGTTTTCAATTTTTTTCTAATTTTTTTGGATTTTTATATTTTTTGGATTTATACCCTACAAGTTTAGGCATAAAACTTTTTGAGATGGGAGCTATTGATAGGCTCCTGTAGGGATTCACCTTTGGGTGTAGATAGCTGATATTCTCCTAATTGTTAGTGTAATTAATTATTTATTACACTAGCATAAGTTAACTTAGGTCTTGCATTTAATTAATTAAGTCCTAGGTTGCATTATTAGATAAATCATAAATAATGAGGTAATTCCCCCTTCCATGTTTGTTGGGATAAGATTCCTTATAGAAGATGAGTTGTCCTTCTAGAACTTATCTCAATCTTTTATCATTTCCTAGGTATGGTTCACATGTCACATGTTGTTAGATCATGACACATGGCAACATCATATTGCATCCTGCATCTCTCTCATGCCTAGATATTCAAGGCATTTGTACATTTGTAATCATATAATATTATAGCTAAATAGCAATCTCCATTTCCATGCCCTTAGTTACAACACTTTCTATGTGGTTGAATTTATCTTGGAAAGATCCTTTGAAGTGTGTGCAACTTCATTGGATGATTCAGCATCCATTATTTCAGCATGGTATCAGATCCATTCCATTGAGAGTTCATCCCAGGATAAAGAAAGTTGGGCTAGAGAGATTCATCATAGGATTGAAGGTTTCCATTGCAAGCTACTTGACTCCACTCGGGGACCAAGCTAATTTCTGAACCAGATTGAATCAGATCCGAGCTCACCATTGTCTTTAGAAGGACTCAAAACCCTAGGATCGCATGTTCAATCATCAAAATCCAATTCATCAACCTGAGTGCCATCAGAGGTATTTTTGGGTTTGCAAAATCAATTGCACTATCCATACAATTTGCAATAAAAAATCATCTCAGTCATTTTTCCTTTGAGGAAAAAAAATTTTAGCAGCAGGCCACATTTCGTTTGAGAAAAATCGGGCTATATTTCTATTGTTCGGCAAAAAAATTATATTTTCTGTAGTTGCAAAAAAATAATTTTTTGGAGTGACTAGGTATTTAAATTTATGCTCGACATCATATAATTTTTCTATCGGCATACATAGGGTTTTTATTTTTTTAATCATTGGCATCAAAATATTGCACCTCCAGCATAAAAATATTTTTGCAGATATATTTTATTTGATGGCATTTAAATTAAAAAAAATTGAATTGCCCATAGGCATTATTCAAAAATTTTGGTTGACTTTCTTACAAATCTATAGAATATTCATTTTATTGTTGATGGTTGTAGGGTATATACCTTGTTGGCACTTTATTTAAAAGAATTTGCATAATTTCAGTCAGCGTAGTTATTGTTGGGCAGAGAAAGGTACACGTCGGCATTTGCAGGGCCCATCCCATCAATGGCCGATTTTTTGTTCCATCTGCCATCGCCGGTGATCCCGCTGGTGTTTCATGCCAGTTATCCCTCTGTTACCAGTGTTCTTTCTACCCGCCCCTGCCGATAAACTCTAGCCCCCGCCACTGATCCTATCAGAGATTGTGGGCTCTGCTCTATCCGAGCAACACCGCCTTCAACCACCAACACGCTGCTAATTTTTTCCGCTCCATCACCGCCAATGGTGGTGGATTTTTTTTCCACTCATAGCCCCATGGTCACATCAATGACTAGGAGCTAAGCCTAGAGGGGCTAATTATTTGCTCCTATTTATCCTGCAAAGTGCCTAATCTAGGAATTTTTTTGGTTTTATCATAACTTTTCACCAAGGAATCAAAAATTGACAAACAAGATACCGTTGGAAAGAGAATTTGATCTACTTTCTAGTGGTGACATCCATTCTAAAGAATTTTTATGTTAGAAAAATCTACAGTCAACTAAATTCAAAACCCTAATTTGGACATAGAGGCTCATATCTTTACATCAAATTATCAGATTTTAGTGATTCCAGTGGCATCAGGAAGGTGATTCAGAGCTTTTTTCATCAATCCATTCACTTTGATCATTTTCAACTCCACGTACTCTTGCATTGGTTTTGTTCAATTTGGTGCACTTGTTCAATAACTTGGATATCCTGAAGCTTAGGAAAATAATTTTTGATTCAGGTGGCATCGCTTCAGTTGCACATCATATTTGGAAGTCTTTATTTGTTGTTGAAGGTTAGTGTCTTTCTATCTTTGGAGAAATTTGATAGTACATTATGGGGCTTGCATATCCTCCTTCTCTAGTTATGTTGCACAAGGGTAACTATAAACAATGGCGGGATGGGATCATAGACCATCTTCGATCACTTGATTTATTGCCACATCTTTATGGTATAGTTCCCCATCCAAGTGAAGGAATTCAGGAATTTGCTTGGAGTTGCAATAGATATACTGTCTTGGAGATCATCAGAATGTAAATTGATTATGATATTTTGAGTTCTATTGATCATTGTGATTGTCCTCACATCCTTTGGACTAATCTTTTGGAAATATATGGAGGATCAGACACTCCACCCTTCCCCGATGGTCATGATTCAGAATGTCGTTCCTCGGATCAAGTATCCCATGATGATATTGTTGAGTAGGAGTTTGATTTCCTTGAATCTTTTGAAGAGGTTGACAAGGTTTCTTCAGATGCTTCTTCTCCACCAGAGACAGTTGGTATCCCTTCACATTCAATGATTCCTTGTCTAGATTCATTGATTGAGGCTTCCATCATCATCATCCATCAGGACACGTTCAGTTTTCCAAACTTGACATTATAGGATTTCTTTGTTTCAAGTATCACTGACTTTGCTACTTCTACAAGTTTGGAGGACATTCTTGAGGGGATATATCTCCTCTATTTAGATACTACTTTGGAGAGTTCTCTTGAGTCTCCTCATTCCTTTGTCTCAACCTTGATTGGGGATCCTGAGACTACATTGGAGGCACTTGGTTTCTCTTCAGATATTTCATGTACGAGACTTCTTCCCTCTCATTCCATTCAGGATTTGAGGTTTCTTTAGCATCTACCATTGGATTGGCTTAGACTTCTTTCAGTGGTTTTGAGGACACTTCATTCAAGGGAGGCTATCAAGTGTCCATCACATTCATTGTGTTATTGTCTTTGGATCTTGTCCAACATCATTTTTTGCATCGTCCTAGTTTGTCACCCTCTTCATTGATTGTGTCATCTTCTTCATCAGGAAAGGAGACACATGAACAGTTTTCAGAGACAACATCATCCACATTCATCCTTACTTCCTTCAATTCCTATCTGGAATGGGAAGCATCTCTATACTTGCACTTGGTTTTCTTTCTTCCAAAAGGGATACAAGTTGTTTATCGACACTGGATCATGTTTTTTCTTCAGATAGTTACCATTTTTGTAGGTGATCACATCTTCTGGGTGAGCTTTATAGTCTCTACATTTCCTCCCTATGGGGGGGCTATTGATTGTAATATATCCCTATAATGGATGGTGTACTTGGGGGGTATTTTGGAGTCCTCCATCCTTCCCATCCTTTCTCACTTTTCTGCATTTTCATCTCCTTTTTGGAGAGGGGTTTTGTTCCCACTGGGTTTTCCCCTTTTCTCCGTTTGTGGGATATTTTTTGCATCTTCATATCATCATGTAAATGGGTACCTAAAATGGCCATCACGTTGTTGGGACCCATCATAATTGCATAATCATTGCATTTCCTCCCTAAGTTGGACTTATGGGGGGTGTTAGTGTAATTAATTTTTTATTACACTAGCATAATTTAACTTAGGTATTGCATTTAACTAATTAAGTCCTAGGTTGCATTATTAGATAAATCATAAATAATGGGGTAATTCCCCCTTCCATGTTTGTTGGGATAAGATTCCTTCTAGAAGATGATTTATCCTTCTAGAACTTATCTCATTTTTTTATCATTTCCTAGGTAGGGTTCACATGTTGTCACATGTTGTTAGATCATTACACATGGTAACATCATATTGCATCTTGCATCTCTCTTAGGCCTATATATTCAAGGAATTTGTACATTTATAATCATCTAATATTCTAGATCAACAACAATCTCCATTTGCATGCCCTTAGTTGAAACACTTTTTGTGTGGTTGAATTTCTCTTGGCAAGATCCTTTAAAGTGTGCACAGCTTCATTGGATGATTCAACATCCATTATTTCAACACTGATTTGTAGCTTGTTGTGATGATGAAGGGTCCCAACCAGTTGGGTTCAAAATCTCCCTTGCCATCTGGATTTTGTACATTTTTCTGATTCTCTTTCAACTTGAGATCTCCAACTTGAAAGGTCTGACTCCTAATCTTTTTATTGTAGATTTTCTTGAGATGGTTCTGATACACCTGTAGATGATTCAAGGCATCCATGCACTGCTCATCCAATAGTTCTAGCTCATTCAACTGTGACACCCGATATTCTTCATCTGTAATGAGATTGTGTAATGATATCCTTAAGGATGGGAGCTCCATCTCAATGGGATGGATGGATTCTGATCCATAGACCAGGGAGAATGGGGTTGCACCTGTTGGTGTGTGGATACTTGTTCAATAGGCCCATAAGGTAGGATTTAGTTGTAGGTGCCAGTCACGACCAACTTCATTGACTATTTTCTTTAGGATTTTTAAGATGGTTTTATTGGTAGCCTCAGTTTGGCCATTACCCTAGGGGTAATATGGGGTGGAGAAGCGATGTTGGATATTGAATTTTTAGCATAGCTCTCAAAAATCCTAGTTCTTGAAAGGTGTCTCATTATCTGAGATAAGGGTTTGTGGGACACTGTAGTGACAAATGAGGTAGTTCAGGATGAATTTGGAGATCTTCTTCCCAGTGATGTAGGTCATTGGGATAGCCTCTACCCACTTTGTAAAGTAATTTGTGGTGGTGATAATGAACTTATATCCATTGGATGAGATGGGTGTGATTTTACCAATGAGATCGAGCCCCCATTGTGAAAAGGGCCAAGGTGTTATAATCGGTTGGAGCTCTTGAGCTAGTGCATGGATGAGATTCCCATGCTATTGAAATTTCAAACTCCTTCAGACATAGTCATGAGCTTCTCTTTCCATCATAGGCCAGTAGTACCCAGTCCTTAGCAATTTCTTGGCCAAGGTCATACCACTCGAATGTGAACCACAAATGCCATTTTATACCTTAGTTAAAGCAGTCAAAGCTTCCTTAGGGTTAAGGCATCACAAAAGGGTTCCTTCGATACTCCTACAGTATAGGGTGTTTCCTAAGATAACAAAACAAGATGACTTCTTAACAAATTTTATTAAGGTACAGGGTGATATCAGTAGGGAGGACTCCAATTTTTAGGTAAGTGTATATGTCATGATACCAAGGGTCACCAGGGCCAACGATTTCACACACGAACTTAAACTCTGGCTCCTCAAAAGCTAGTACGAGAAGCTTCTCAACTAGGAATTCATGTTTATGGACATTGTGTGGGATATCTAATAGTGATCGAATTGTTTCAATAGCATTAGCTGCTATGTTATTTTCCCTTGGTATTTACTCAAATGTGATGTCAATGAAGAATTCCTTGAGGATTTCCACCAATTTCTTATATGGGGTGAGCTTTTCATCCTTTGTTTGGTATTCATCATTGACCTAATTGATGATTATCTGAGAGTCCCCATAGATCTTAACTTTCATAATCTACCATTATACTGCAATTTTGAGTCCTGTGACAAGAGCCTCATACTCTGCAATGTTGTTTGTGCAAGGAAAAGACAAATTATATGACTTTGGTATGCAATCTCCTTGTGGTGTGATGAAAAATACTCCCGCTCCTGACCCATGTTGTGTGTAGGACCCATCAAAATATACTTTCCAATGATCTGCTACATTTAGATTGAAGATCGACTCATCAGGGAATTCTGACACTAATGGGTTTTCTGAATATATAGGTGCTTCTGCTAGCTGATTTGTAATTACTTTCCCTTTGATGGCCTTTCATTCTACATACTTAATGTCATATTTTGTTAGGATCATAACCCACTTGGCTATTCACCCTGTGAGTGTTGCTTTAGAAAGTAGATACTTGAGAGGATCTATTTTGGCAATAAGCTTAATTTGATGAGACAACATATAGTGTCTAATTTTTTGTGTAGAAAACACTATTGCTAGGAAAGCCTTCTCAATGAATGTGTAATTAACCTCATCTCCCACCATGGTTCTACCGATATAGTAAATGGATCTTTCCTTCCTTGTTTCATCGTGCTGAGCTAAGAGAGCACCAAGGGTTGTTGTTGTTGCTGATAAGTAGAGTATCAATGGATTTTTTTGGATTGGTGGCATAAGGAGCAGTGGTGTTAACAAGTACTCCTTGATTTTGTTGAATGCCTGATCACATTTCTTATCCCACTTGTATGCTAGCCCCTTGTGGAGTAGATGAGAATATGGGATAGCCTTATCTACTAACTATGTTATGAATCGGCGAATGGATTGGAACCTTCCCTGCAAACCCCTTAACTACTTCAATGTGCTTGGTGCTTCCATCTCGAGAATTGCTTTGACTTTGGTAGGGTCTATCTCGATTCCCCTCATACATTCAATATACCCTAGGAGCTTCCCTGATTGCACACCAAAGAAATGTTTCTTGGGATTGAGTCTAACCTTATACTCTTCTAGTCTATCAAAGATGGAGCTTAGTGTTGCTATGTGATCTTGACACTTTCTTGATTTTGCTAAGATGTTATCCATGTAGTCCTCCACAGATTTTTGAATCATGTCATGGAAAATTAGTGTCATAGCTCTTTGGTATGTAGCCCTAGCGTTCTTTAACCCAAATGGAATCATGTTCCAGTCGTAAGTCCCCCATAGATAAATGAAATTTGTTTAATATTGATCATCCTTAGCTATCATAATTTGATTGTACCCTGAAAACCTGTCCATCAATGATAACATTTCATGTCCTATCATTATATCCACATTCATCTCTATATTTGGGAGAGGAAAATCATCTTTAGGGAATGCTTTGTTTAGGTCTCTGAAATTCGTGCAGATGCAGATGCCCCCAGTGGGTTTAGAAATAGGTACAAGATTTGAAACCTATTCTAGATAATCAATTGGTTGTATGAAGCCAACATCGAGGAGTTTCTGCAATTCAAGTTTGACTAGTAATATGATCTACGGATGCATCTTTCTCAGCTTCTGTCTTATTGGTTTCACCTCTAGATAGACGGCTAGATGATGAGCCACAAATTTTGGATCAAGACTAGGCATTTTAGTGTAGGTCCATGCAAAATTTACCTTTCTTTCTCTCATAAATGCAACTAGAATTTCATGTTCTTCGGTCAAGAGTGATTCTGCATAGAAGGTGATATCCAGTGTTTCTTCAGTCCCTAGATTGACCGGATTGCATTTTTTTGCTAGCGCTACTGATTTTTCCTGATGAATAGTACTAAGGGGAAGATTGAATCCCTCACCCTTTGGTGCCTTAGAGAGGTTTTCACTGTCAAATACGTCCTTTGTTTTAACTATTTTCAGGTTAGAAAGTGTCATAGTGTGGCTTTCACTTAAAGACCTAGATATTACTCTTAAATTTTCTATTTTTTGATTGAGGGATTCAATCATTTCTCTATAGTATGTGTGTGTATCTAGCTCAATATCAAACCCAAATTTATGATCTCCACATGGTAGAGTATCCTAAAATCCCATGAATTCCAAGAGAGCCTCATCATTTTTGAACGTGTCTAAGATCAGTGGTCCTCATTGGTCATAATCAATGAGTTGGGGGTAGACAAGTTTTAGTTCATTAGTCTGTTTACTTGGCTTGAAAGATAGGGTACTGATCATGAAAAGGGAGGAATCTTCGAATAACATGGGTAGGTCAGTGATGGGGTCCTTACCACACACATTGGTTATATCAAAGGTATAATTATCTAAAGGTAAACCTGTGGATACTAGTAACTGAGGACGATCTTTGACTTTTTTAACTGAGGCACCTTTGCCATGTATGGCTATCTTTGGAGGGGTACATCCAAGGCCAAGATTCTTCATGTGCTTCTCAAGAATAATGGGTTCCAAAAGGCCATTATCATTTTTCCCAAGCTTTTCATTTTTTGTATAGCCCCATCCTTGCATTAACTATAGTCCTTTGTTGTCATTGTTCATGGGAAGATCAAGTGCGGGCCTTTCATCTTGATACAATAAGCTTGATATATCCATTTCATCTACCACTTCTTGACTTAGGCCTCCCCACATTTTGAATTTGGAGGGGTCTGCTTTGAAGGTTTGAGATGGTGTGTCAATTAGTTGGGGTTTCCCATGAGATCAAAGAGGCTGAGGTAACTCTCCTATTACAAAGGCACTATTTTTGATTTATAGTCCCCACACCCATTATCTCGGATAATGACTTTAATATCAGAGATGTCCAAAATGGAGGGTGTCTTTGTCTCAGAAGTGGAGGCTAGGGTAGATGGGTCTATATATGGAGATGTGGGTCCCTCATCATTCTTCGAGACTTGAGGGACCTTGTAGTACTTGGCTTCCATATTTTTTCAATAATAAAATGGTTTGAGATCACCATGGACTATAACCTCTTGATTTTGATAAGGAAACCTTACGCATTGATGGAAGGAGGATGTGACAACTTGCATCCCATGGATCCATGGGTGTCCTAGGAGGATATTGTAAGGTAATTTGAGATCAAGGAATTGACATGTAGTTTCAATTATTGTTGCCCCTACTTGAATAGGGAGTTGAATGGTGCCTTGAGAAACCTATTCTTGATTATCATATGCCCTAATAGTAATACCCTTACCTTTTTCAATGACATCTTCAGAGAATCCCATATTCTTTATTAGCTTGAGAGTATAAATATTCAACCTTGCACCTCCATCCACCAATACTTTTGTTTGACTTTATTCTTATGGACTAGGACTTCAAGATGGAGTGCACAGTTATGAGATAGTTGAGTTGGGAAGTCTTGATCATAAAATATTAGGAGATGTGGGTTGGTGATATGTCTGACCATAGCTTGGAACTAGTCTGTGTGAAGATTTGTGGGGATAGTGGATGAAGCCAATGCTTTTTCTAGGATTTCCCTATGTGCAAGTGAGATTTTTAACAATTCCATGATGGAAATCTAGGTGGGAGTCTTTTTCAGTTGATCTAGGACATTATAACCATTGGGGATTGACTTTGGATTGGTGGCGGATCCCTTGGGTGGTTGGGATGGTCCTGGAATGGTAAATTTTCCACCATGTGTGGTGACTCCATAGTCAGCTTTGGATCCTTTGATATTGACAATGGTGACCCACTCATCTAAGGATGCAACAACATGGTCATAAACATGGTTCACATTATTATACTTCGCTTTACAGTTGTTTCCTTTATTGTTATTTGGCATCAGATTCATGTATATTTTGAGATCTTTATTTCCTATGGGTTGTTCAATGGTTATGGTTTTGTCATCGATGAGGTCTTGAATCATATTTTTAAGTCGCATGTAGCTAGATGTCATGTGTCCTTTAATTTTGTGAAAATCGCAGAGATGTTTCTCATTATACCACAGTGGTTTAACTTGAGGCTCTTGATAATTTTCATAAACAGGGATCTCGATGAGGTTTGCTTGTACCAATTGTTGCATGAAAAACTCAATCAATTCCCCAAGTTGTGTGTATTTTTGTTTAGGGGGATACTTGTTCCTTGGGGGTGGTCCCCCTTGAGCATTCAAGTTATTGACCACTTGATTGTTGGGTTGTTGTGATGATGTCTTGGCTTGTGTGTTGTTTTGGTTATGATTTGTGGTTGTTGATATGATTGTATGTTTTTCCTTGGGGCACTAACTATAACTTGAGTGTCAACCACACCATCGTTAGTAACATTTTTGTTCTTTTCCCATGGATGTGCAAGGTTTTTTGTTGTAACTAGTTGATGGACGGTTGTCTTGATAAGTAGGTACACCCCCTTGTGCAATAAGGGATCTTTCGATGTTCAGCGCTTTGGGGATCAACTGGTCATATGTGGTGATGGATTGCATTTTCAAATGGAAGGAGAAGGTCCCTTCAATATTGGCGATGATAGTACTGATTTGTTGTTCTTTGGGCATAGCCCACTTGCTCCTATTGGCCTTGGATCACCATCATTGATAAACAGATGAAAAATTTTCCCCTTTGGCTTGTTTTAGAGTAGATAGTTCTTCTAGACTCACGTCCATGCTTATGAAGAATGAATAGTTTTGTATGAATAAGTCCACAATTTCTTGGAACTTTTTAATTCTAGGAGGAAGGCGGGAGAACCATTCCATTGCTGGTCCAACCAAACTCTAAGGGAATTTTCACATTAAATAAGACTCATTGTATGCAACTTCCATATAGTGGGCATGAAATTCCCTAATGTGATCTTCAGGGTTTCCAATCCCACGATATTTGTCAAATTTAGGTATCACAAACCCTTATGGGAATGAAACCATTGTAATTCTTTTGTCAAATGGATAGGGGCATAAATTCTCCTGTGTTTTTGTTGTTTTTCCTGATTGAAGGTCTACCACTTATTGTGAGAGAAATTTCATTTTTGCAAACACATCATTTTGCAGATTGGGTGGTGCGATGAATGTGTTTTGGGGTGGTTTGATTGTTTGAGTGATAGGTGGGTTATTTTGTGTGTTCGTGGGAGGCTATTGCAATTTTTTTGGTGCCACCAATGCTTGTTGGTATGCTTGCAATTGTTGTTGTGCCAATAATGCTTGTTATTGGTCTTGTTGTTGTTGTTTCAACAATGCTTGTTTTTGGGCTTGTAACTAAGCTGCTTGTTGTTGTGCTTGGTATTATTGCAAAGCTTGTTGATAAGATTTTTTTTGTAACAAAGCTTGAGCTTGAGCTCGTTGCGCTTTATACTGAGCTTGTGCTTGAGCTTGAGCTTATTGGGTGGCTTGTGTAGCTTGGGAAACATGTGTGGCTTGTGCAGCTTATGCAGCTTGGGAAGCTTGTTGTTGTTGCAATAAAGTGTGTCCTTGTGCTTGGGCAGCCTATTGTGCTTGTTTTACGGCTTGCTATGCCTATTCTTGTTGAGCGTCTTGTTGTGCAGCTTGTGTGGCTTGTTGAGCTTGAAATTGCTAGAATGCTTTTTGATAGGCTTGTTGGGTAGCTTGCAATGTGATGTTGTATTGATTTTCCATGCTTGGATTTGGTGGTGGTGGTGGAGGATTTGGAATGGTATGAGATTTTGTTGAAGTGGTTGTTGAGGTGTTTGAGTGATGACAATGGGTTGTGCAGTAGATGGTGTGATTGATATGCTAGGTCCGTGAGAGACCACATTTTGAGGTGTTATAGATGGTGTAGTGATTTATTGTTTTTTTGGATTGATGCCACCTAGTGTTGTGATATCAGTGGCATACTTGGAGGATTGGGTATGTTTATTTCATTCATGATCGGAGGATTGTTTTGATTTGGTTGATTGATGATTGGTAAAGGGGGTTTCCCTAAACCAAGGATTGGTGTGGATGTTGATGTTGGAGGAGGAAATGGTGGTAAGATGGGTGGTTTTTTTTCTTGTGGAAGTGATGATGAGGCATCAAAGATTCCTCCTTTTTCAAAAAAATCCACTTTTCCTTGTGAAGAGAGAGACTTGTGTATCAAGAGAATATGTTGGTGATGCGGCAAAAGTGGAAGGATTGTTGGTGTCATAAAAAATGAGTGGAATGTATGGATGGTTTGGATCTTGAGGAACGGTTTTTGGTAGACCCAAGATGGTTTTTGCATCCAAGTCTTGGTTATTTACAAGGGGATGTGTTTGAAGAGTGTGAAGCAATGAACTCCCCTTGGTAACCATAGGTTGACTTGGAGCATGAGATGATGTTGGTTGTGTGATGGGTTGGATGAAATTTTGGAAAGAAGGTGTGAATGATACTGGTGGCATAATCCCAAGAGGTTTTTCCACAATAGTGCTCACATCATAATCAGAAGGGAGTATAGCCCCTTCCTTTCTAATGCTAACATGTATTGGGAAGGATTAAGTCTCATCATTGTGTTGACAATCTTGTGATTTTCATAATTTTTGACTATCTCCATGATTTTGTCTTGAGTCATTCCTAGGACATTGTTAGTGACATCCTTCACTTGGCAACCTCCCTCTTGAAGATCTTGTGGTATTTGAGGAAGGTTGAGTGGGGGATTGTTAGATCTGATGGGGTTGATTTCAGGTGCAGTTTGACTCAAGTCAATTGAAGTGGATGTTTCTATGTTTGCTTTCATGTTTTTCTTGTGTTGAGATCTAGTTTGGACCATAAAATAAGGATCAACTTTCAGGAATATGGGAGGTAAACCTCTAACTCCTTAGGTTGGTCTAAATTTTAGGTACAAAAAATAAAATCTAAGTTAAGGATCAAATGGTGGTGATGAGATAAATGAAATATGGATGATGTGAATGATTGAACTCTTAAGAAACCTTGGAGGGATACTAGACTTTAGGAATTTTGGATTTGATTTGGATTTTGGACAATGAACTTATAAACCCCAAGATGTTGGATATTATCTTGGAATAAACTTTCCCACAAGGTGATAATTTAACTAAGTGTATGAAGAAGTATTCATCCACAGACACTTAGTCAAACAAGATGATTTTTGATTTGAAGGATTACCAAAATTCTAGCATGAAGGATTTTTTCCAAGATTCTAAGAGTTGTTTGTGAGATGGGATTTGATTGAGGTTTTGGGATGGATGAAAGTGTTGATTTTGATCCTAGGTGAACCTAGAGAGACTTTTGTTTACAAGACCTAGGTATTTGAGAACATGCTATACTTCTAAAAAAAAATTAACTCTACAAAGTGAGATACTTGAAACGTTGGAAGAGAGCTAGATTTTGACAATAATAGAATGAGTACAAGTTTGGGTTGTCCTTTGATGCACATATGCAAAAGTTATAGAGCAATCTTTCTCTAACTTGGTAAAGTATAGACTGACATTTTTTGAGATTTCTTGGACTAAGACACTTGTGATGATTGATAGACTTTGGTTTTGGGATTTTGATCTTGCAAGAAATCATTTGAAAAAACATGTGTGGGGTTCAATTGTCTTTTATCTTTTCTTAATGGATTATTTTTACCACAAACACTTTCTTGCTTATCTTTTCAAACTGGATATCTATGTCTCAATTTATTTTCATCCCACAAGGTCCATTATGTGGAAATCAAGAGAATCAAGGCAATAGTTCCCTAATGTTGACTTTAGAGAGAGAAAATTGAGATATGGGCCCAAATATTTAGAAGCCTCTAAGGATAGAATCCTTAGGGACAAGCAATAATAATTGGACTTTTCAAAGGTATTTTCTCTTTGTAAAGCATTTGAGATTTGATGACCTTATTGAATTTTTATTTTCAAGATTTTAGATCCAAGAAAATTATTTAACTGATTTATAGATTGCACAACCCTAGGATAGAAATAGCTATATTTGTTGAATTCCCACTTGGATTTCTCTAGATGTGCTTATTCAGAGTGGATGATTAGAAGCTTGACCACACTGGCTCCTCTCCATGGCACTCACTTGTACAAGTCAGCCAAGCTTCGAGTTCTCATGAATCTCCCATGACAAACTCTTCATCTCTACTAAGAACCGCAAGCATGTGGGATGGATTAAGAGGTCCGAACTCCTGACACCAACAAATATTAGGGATTTTTGGCTTCTACACAAAGGTTCATAATAAGGGCATCCAGTTTAGGGGGTGCAATGATAAAATCCTTGTAAGAGGTCTCCCAACCCTTAGAACAAGGGCTTTACACATCATAAAGATAGTGGGGGAGAGCTATCATGTACCACTTCCCATTGTTTACAATTTTCATCACAACCACAAATTTATATAGTGGTTTGGAAGAGCTTGGCTTATGCTCGTTACCGCTTGGGTCGTTCCCTTGGGGTGAGTACTTTTTCCCACCAAGGCGGGCCCTCTAAAGGTGAACAATAGCTAGTAAGTGCATCATTAGTTTGATCATATTTGTTTGCATGAACAAAGAGAGAACACAGGCTATGCCTTTTCTCACACTAGCATGATTTGTTCAATTTTAAAAAAAACCCAAATTTGAAATGTGGAGGAAATCTTTTAGACAACCTAATGTCACTAAAATGTTTTTGATTCTCAAGATCTCCGTGAAGTGCGAGAGAAGTGCATAAGCATTCTAATGACACGAGTTTGTAAAGAAGATTACAAAACAAGCAAACACAAATTCTTTTTAGTCCTCAAAGGAAATAATGAGTTATTTTTATAGCACCAAAACCAAACGTTGAAGTTGCTTGTTCAATTTTGAGACCAAAATCAAAATTTTAGTAAGTTTCGAAGGTTCAATTTTAACCAACTTAAAAAAGCTTGAATTGATGATTAATTTTAAGCCCAAATTGAATCTATTTGGTCCTAGGAAATGAAATATAGAAATTGAAGCCCAAGATTATCACAAAGAGCTTTAAAAAATTCTTTTAAGTCTTCAAATTTTTATCCTCCTCTGCTTCCTACAAATGCGACACTGAACTACAAATGTGGTGCTCTAAAACTATCAAATGTGGTGCTAAAAGACAAAAGCGACACTCTATTGAATGCAAAAGTGATGCTCTGTAGTAGGAAAAGAGCACAAATGCGGCGTGATTACAAAAGTGGCACTCTGTGGTTAGAATTTAAAGACAAAAGACAAAGAGTGTAAATGCGATGATAAATCAAAAGCGGCACGACAGAGGCGTGCACATGTGGCATGACATAGAGAAAAAGGAATTGTAGAACAAAAGCGGTGCTCTGTGGGCTCACATTTGCAGAAAGGCAGCATTGCGTTCCTGTATCTACAAAAAATAGGAAAATCAAGTAAAATTTAACATGTTAGAATGCTTTTCCCTCCTTCTAGCACCAAAATGTGAACACCAAACCTACACAAACTAACAAGAGATCAACAAACAAGTTTCAAACATGTTAGAAAGCAAATCGAATGTTCCCTATGAAATTATTTAACCAAAATCACTAAAAAACATGAAATAACAAGAAATTGAACAAAATAAAGCATGTAATCTAAATAAAATCAGCTAAACCTCCATCCCATAGGGGGAGTGGTGATCCTTTGATGTGGAAAGAAGCCCTTTCCCAATCCCTTTGATAAGCTTGATGAAGTGTAGATGATCTAAGTGTAAAATTGACTATAATCTAGCTAAATTGCTTGAAAATGATGAAAATATTGAAAGTTATGAACTCAAAAATATAATGGAAATGCATGAAATTGTGGATCCATATTGTGAAAAGAATGCCTCTATTTATAGAAGCCAAGGGTTGAAGAATGGAGGAAATTGGTGAATGTGGGATAAATTGAGAGCCAATGAGAATGTGTCAAGTGTCACAATTCTATTGGATGAGGGTGGAGCACATTTTGGGAAATGTGTGAGTGGAGGAGGATGGAAGAGAAGTAAATGTTGTTGGTTGAGAATTTGAAAATGGTGTAAGAGGAATTGAATGATATTTGAGAGGATGTAAAAGGATTTGAAAGGTTGTAAGAGAATTTATTGTAAATGTAAGAGGATGTAATAGGTTTTTGAAACCTTTGGAGGGAAATTGAATGAGAGGTTGTTGAGAGGAATATTCCTTAGAATATGCCTTTGTGAGGATAATTGATGAATTAGATAAATAGAAGAAATTAATTTTATGTGCAACCTAGTTAGTTGACCATGGTTGATTTAACTCTTGAAGAGTTAAAAGCTAGAGGATTTGATTGATTGATGATTAGAAGGTGATTTAGGATTAATTAATTGGAAGAGGTTAGGGGGTTTGGGGTAAATCATTTTAATAAAATAAGAAGACTTAGGGGGATTTAATTAAATGTTTTGATTTAATTAAATTTGATGAAAATTAGGTAGAAGAAAGGTGAATTAATCAACAAATTTAATTATTTGATTAATAGCTAAATTTTTTTATTTTAATTAAATAATGTTGATTATTCAATTAATTGCTCAATTTGAGATGATTTTAGAAGAACGGTCTTAGTTGATCAGAATCAGATATCTACTATCAATTAGGAAATTTTACATGTTTACAGATACAAGAGGATACAATCATGGGAAATCATGAAAACCATAATTTTTCTTCTTTTGATAATTCTCCTATTGGTGACAAAGGTGTCTTGGTGAAACAAGATACAATCATTGAGAATCATGAAAGTCTTGTTTGTCCCTCTCCTTCTCCCACTTGGGAAGATATTATGACACAAGAAGTTGAGATCATTGACACATTTCTTAACATTAATTTCCCTAGTCTTCATCCATATTCCAACATCTCTCCTACTTGTGAGAATTCTTTAGTGAAATAGGATACAATCATGGACAATCATGACAATCACATTTGTTCTTCTACAAAAATCCCTTCTATTTGTGAAGAGGATATTTTGGTGTTACAATATCCAATGATTGAGGGCTATGACAATCCTATTTGTTTCTCTTCCCCTACATCTCCTACTTGGGAATACATTATATGATATGGGGATGTAATTGTAGATAACCATGATAATCAAGTTTGTTCTTCTCCTAATATTTCTCCCAACTATGAAGAAGATATTTTGGTGTTAGAAGATACACTCATTGAGATTCATGAGAATCTTGTTTCTCCCTTTCCTAATGATCCTAAAATTTGGAAATATCTATTTGAATGAAAGGATCCAATCATTGGTAAGCAAGAAAATCATAGTTATTCTTCTCTTGATCCTTCCCTTTCTTGTGATGAAGCTATCTTACAAAATCTAATCATGGAATGTGATCTTGTTTGCTTCTCTCCTAAAATATCTCCTACTAGGGAAGATATCATGGTGCAAGAAAATGATAGGATGGATACATGTCTTTCAAACAATAGTAATACGGCTTCCTTAGATAAAGATGATGAAGTGACATTAAACTCCCCTTCACTAAGAGATCATGAAAATAAGGACAAGTCTTTTGAGGTTACACACATTAGATATCCCTTGAAGCGATCTCCTGAGCCACTTCTTACCATCTACCCACCTTCACATCAACCTCAAGTTCAAAATAAACTTGTGCTTATCTTAGAACCACCTACAAGGCAACTTGATAGTAACAATGTTTCAATGTAGCTAAGTTAAAATAACATTGCTCAAACATTTAATACAAGGAACAATAGGAAACCACAAACCACTCCCACTTCATTACCATTACCTCAACCTATCTTGCCTAGTGCTCCTCATTTTCCTTTACAAAGTGGAAAGGAGTATGATATTGTTGAAAAACTTAAGAATAATCTTGCTAAGATATCCTTATGGGATCTTATTAAAGCCTCACCTAACTACCATACTATGCTTCAAAAATCCTTACAAAAATTTGCAGTTCCTCCTAATACAAATCCAAATGATGTGGGAACCCTAGTTCAAGGAATGAATGTGGTTAATCTAGATATTATTTTTCACCAAAGCAAGTTTCCCTCCTTGGAAGTTCAAAAGCAATATGAAGCTTTCATGATCATAGTCATTATTAATAGGAAAGGAATAAAGAGAACCCTTGTTGGCAATGGCTCAACCCTTAATGTGTGTATTGTGAACCTTTTGTATAAGATTGGAATCAATAAGAGTAATATTAAAAGTGAATCATTTTCCATTCATGGATTTGATAACATAGGAAAACAACCACTTGACATGATCACATTACTTGTTACTTTTGGAAAGGCCACATTGCAAACTATTATCCATGTTATGCCTCACGATCTTTCATATAATCTTCTTTTAGGTAGATCATGGATTCATGAAATACATGTGGTGCCTTTGACTCTTCATCGTATAATTAATTATGTCTACAACAACAAGGTATATACAATAAAAAATGATCTTGAGCCTTATAGTGTTTTACAACTTGAGAAAGACAAGAAAAATCCTTTGAAACATACACAAGTGGAACCTTGTAAAAGAAAGACAAAGAAAAATATATTGAAAAAGTCACAAAGCTATTGGAAGATGATTGAGGTTCCTTGGATTTCACACCTACATTCATGGGTGAATACAAGATCACAACAAAATTCTAAAAAGGGAAAATAAAAAGTGGTAATGCCAACACAAAATTTGGAAGAACCATCGAAACTATCCACTTCAACCACTTTAAGAGAAGAAACAAATTACACAACAAAATTTGATGAAGTTGATTACGAACAACCACTGAGTCCAAAAGAAATGAAAAAGCTTTATGGAAGAGGTTATAAGCTCTTGAAACAACTTGGTTATAGTGGAAAAGGATGTGGTGCTAGAAAACAAGGTATTTGTGTCTGTATAGAGGCTAACACAGAAGAAACAAATAGTGGTCTTGGTTATTGTCCTTCGAAATAAATGAAAGCATCAAAAAAGCCTTCACTCAATATCAACTCTCTTACAAAAGATTCTTCCAATACAACTTTCACTTTGGTGTATCTTGAACTGATAGATACTACATGTGGGAATATCTCATTAGATATGCATCAAGTTGATACTTTTTCTACTCATTATAACCAATAACATTAGTTTTTGCTCCTTGTCATGTGGTAGTTGTAGTATCATAGTATATTCACTACCATGCATGAAGGTATAAACTTGGATTTATGCAATCATATTTTCCTTTTGCAAGGAGCAGCATTCCATCATCCATTTTTGGATCACCTTTTGTCCTTGGGGGGTAAGGAGTTAGGTAGCCTTATCCTAGTTTGACACTTGATGCTATCCCTTTGACTAGTTATCTACCTTCCATATATACTGATCAAGATTGGGATGTAGACAACCTGCTATAGGTTGACTTGCATGTGCCTTACTATTCTTTTGCTTTGTTTTCTTTTTCATGTTCTTTGTGGGATTGCATGCGTGTAATGTGATCTCCCAGTACTGTTATGTTTGATGTATCTCTCTTCATTTGCATTCCTCTATTTGTACCTACATTCTTCTATATAACATAAACATTTATCTTTTCTTTTGTATTTTGTTTTCCTTTTGGGGATGACACAAGGCATCGAGACATTTAGGTCTCTTCCATGTTGACCCAAAATCTTTTTCTTTTTTTTTGCTCACTGTGTGTCATTCTTCCTATTCTACAAGTATTTGGGGAATGATGACATTTTTGAGCTCTATATAATCATTGTAGGAAAGATATACTGACCCTAAATCCATGGATCCCTTATGCATTTTGGGATTTCATTTTGGGGGCAACCCCTTCCTCTCTCTACCATAATGGAGCTTCATTCAGGAAGATATGACTTGGCATAGGGTTTTCCGAATAAGCTCTCATGTCTTCTTCATTGGCTACTTTAAATTAAATTTCTCCCAACAATGGTGCTAGAAATTTCTTTAAAGTGGAGGCATACATTGGCATCTTCATGTTTCATTGTACGATTCTTTCTTCTTGTGATGTTTCCTTTTCTTGGTGGTGTCATTGGGTTTTATGTCCTTCGAGAGCATGATATTTCTTAGCATACAAATTTTCCTCTTAGTGGTGATGCCACATATTTCACTCCCTAAGTTGTGATTCTCTCACCCTATATTATTCCTCTCTTGGAGACATTAGGCACGATGTTCCCTAAGAAGAGACCTTACATGAACTAAGTAAAATCCCTTTTCAAGAACAAAACCTTATGTGCATTTTGTTCATAAGTGTTTAGAATAATACAACTTGTTAACCTTGTGAAGCTTGAACCCCTCCCTTCAAGGCCACCAAGCATAACATACATTGCTTTCTAGTGGGCCTTTCCCTTGTTCATGAGTTCTTAGCATAATGCTTGAAGTTCTTGTGGTGCCTTATTGAAGTTTTCAAGAGGATATCTTTGATATGGTATGGGAGCCTAATAATATTCTCACATTTTCCACCCATTGGGGGCTCACCTAGTGGATAGCCTGAGGTTGCATTAGCTCAGAGCAAGTGTGTGCCTCATTTGCATAATGGACATTGAGTTCTTGTGAACGTTCCTAGACAAATAGCCAAGACGTGTTCCACATCACATTGGATAGTTAAGGATTGATCCTTCTCCTTCCTTTGGAAAAAAAATTGAGACATGTTCCACATCACATTGGATAGTCTAAGCTTGATCCTCAGCCTTTTCTTTTAGGTCTTTGATGTAGTATGATTGAGTATCTTTTTCATTATTGCATACATGTTCCTTGAATGTCTACTTTAGTGTGAGTTTGACACAGGATCATCCTCTCACTAAAGTGGGGGCTAAATGTAGTGTAGAAAAATGTATCCCTTTACATTTTCACACCTAATTAGGAATTAATATTAAAATGAACTTAATTATGCCTTAATTTAGTGTTGTAATATGCATTTTACATACTCACATTAAGTTTAGGTCCCTATTAATTAAAATGGACTTAATTGTCTTATTTTTTAGTGTTGTAGAGTGTACCTTTACACTTTCATAGTTATTTAGGGCTCCCTTAATTAATTGAGGTTAATTTTCCTTAATTGGCCCCTTTAATTCAAATCCAATCCTAATTTATTACATTTTCCAAAGAGGAAACCCGACATTCGTTAATTCCTAAACATAGCACTTCTCATTGAGCAATGTGTGTCCTAGGTGAGTGACCTAGGACCCATTCACCCATGGGTTAATGGGTCCTCACTTAGGCCTAGGACCTAAATTTAAATTATGTTTTTGGCAGTATTTTAACAATTTCAAATATATATTCACATGTCGGTTTGTGTTATTTTAATTTTGGGAAATTAATGTTACTTAGGTATAAATATAAGGTAATTTCACTAAGTTTCATCTAAGAGTTTTCAAGCAAGCTAGAAATTTAAAGTTATCTTGAGAGTTCTTTCACAAGAGAAATTCAAGGCATTCAAGAGTAGATTTAGTGAAGAATTATTGCAGCAATCAAGGTCCAATTGTCATGTCAAAGTCTTCTTGCATCATGCATGTTATTGGAGCTAATATTTTGATATAGAGTTTATAATCCATTCAAGCATTCAAGGCATTGTTTCAAATCAAGCTTCAAGATCAAGATCCACATCCATTGAATCCATTTCATGCAGGTTGTATACCTTCATTCCAAGGTTTATCCAAGGGTTTGGTGAGTTGTGACATTGAGTTGTTTGTTCATCATTTCTTTCATCCTATTTCGTTTCATTACAAGGTTTGATTACCAAAACGGTGTTTGACCAAGGAAAACCCCCATTCACCCAAAAAAAAACATTTTTCCCTCTCTTTGTGTGTTGTAAATTTGAGGTTGAAGAAACGCTAAGGATCTCAAAGTTGCAAAATTGCAAAGTTGCATTTGTTGTCACCTTTTTTGTCATCTCATAGAAATTCAAATCCAAGATTTTTTTTTTACTGTTTGATTGTGAAAATTGGGAATCTGGAAGTGCAGACATAGGAACAAAGGACCCAAAAACATATTTTGGAGAGCCCTACCCAAGACCCATTCACCATAGGGTGAATGAGTCCTTAGACAGCTTTTGAAAACACCATTTTGTGAGAGGTACACACCATTTATCTCTTCCAGATCTGCCAGAAGATTTGTAGGTTCCATCAGTTTTATGCTTAATCTACCAAATCCAATTTATAGACTACATTTTGGAGTTGATTTGCTATTTTTAATCTTTCTACCCAAAGTGTTGTTTGACATAGACCCCCATCCTAACGTGCAAAAATGGAAATTGTGATATTCCTCAAAGAATTCAATCACCTAAGGGTTGAAAGTGGATTTTAACTTGAAGGATCTCATTTCCTAAATGAAATAGAAGAATAGGTAGGTTCATTCACCCCATTTTTCCCTTTCTATTTATAGTAAGTTTGGTGAAACATTCTAAATTTAGTATAAAACCCTATATGTTTGAACCCTAACCCATTTTTTTTGTTTCAAATAATAACACCACTTACAATTTACGTACAATTGTTTTTATTTTAGTACTGTTAATTCATTTCCATTCTTTTCTTTCATTGTTACTATCAATTATCATTAATTTACTGAAACATTAATATTGAATGCATATTTACATATCTATTTCAAATAACACCAATTATCTAATAAATTAACTTAGACATATCATTATTTTAATGCATCCAAATTATTTTGTTGAATCATAAATTTTTCAATTCAAATATATAAATCTGTGTAGTATATATTATATTATATAGTTTTTAATTTAAGTTGATCGCATCATCTAAGCACTGTGTGCCTACTTCAAGATAAAATTTTCCATCACTCAACAGCTAGATACAAATATATGTTTTGTTGAACACTTGAGTTGTTGGGGGATATTGTTTGAGATTATTCGCATTGTCATTGATGTCAACCCCTTGTATGCGAAGACTGTTGAATTTGTGTTAGATAGTGCGCTGCCTATGAAGAAGGCTGTCTAGATGAAATGGAATTGCTCCACATTCTCCACGTTGAAGTTTCTTGTCTTTCGGATTTGGGAACATGCTAATGTTTTTTGTAGATAATTTCCCTTGGAGTGTTCAATGTTGGGTTGCAGTGCAAGTGAATTTCTTGTATTGGAGTTCAATGGTAGTGCATCTTATTGCATAGGATGAAAATATTCTTTGTTTCAAGTGGTTACGATAGTATTGCAAAGTAGTATATTATTGTTGGAATATTTTGTGGTGTTGTATCATTTTTTCATGTAGTCTGTAGGATTTTTTTAGACCTGGTGAAGCGTGAAGTTGATTGTTGTTAGCATAAATTTAGGTTTGACCAACCTAGCATATTAATACTATGTGCAGAAGTTCTTCATTGATTTTGGATGCAGGGTGAAGCATGTTGATGTAGATTTGGGTCCTAGTTAACCCTTGGTTTGGTCCATCTTCACTTCTTTCCATCGTGGAAGTGTTCAATGTTGAGTTATTTTGGTGTTGCATGTTTGAGGTGCACATGTTTCATTGAGGCCAACCTTAAGAAGTTGTTTGAGGTCAAAAATGGTATATATGCAAGGTGAATTATCGGACATGTAGTGTGTGTGGTGTGAGATGCAAATGTGATCAAGTGTGGTAATTTGAGTGTGAGCTTAAATGCCTAAGGCTATTAGATGTAGTGAGTAGAAGGTGTCTAGATTTCATTGTACTTGAAGTTGTTGAAGGCAGTGAGCTGAAGGTTGTGGATGGTATAGAGTTGTAGTGGTGGATCTTTTTGTTGCTCTAAGATAGTGAATCTCTATGTAACAATTTCTTCTATCTTTTTTCTTCTAGATAGTGATTTTTTTGGGCAGTGAGCCATTCTTCTTATCTAGGTAGTGATCCCTTCTAGCAATGAGCCTATTATATTCAGTGTTGCTATTCATAAATATGTGAGCTAATCCTCACTGTGGTTTTTCCTTAATCAGGGTTTTCCATGTAAATTTGGTGTTATATTGTGAATGGTTGTGTTTGTATTATTGTTTCATTTGTTTACATTCTTTTAATGCTTAATTAGGGTTTAAATGTCGATAAGGGTTTGAAATTTAATGAGGGATTGAATGTTTTAATGTATAACTTATTCATCCCCTCTCAATTGTCATGTGCATCTAAAAATTGGTATTAGAGTTGTGATTCCTTAGAAGAATTTAACCACTTGAGGTAGATCCAGATGGTGCACAAGAAGGGTTTCAAAGATCCTATGTTCAATGAAATGAATTATGCTTATTGGAAATCTAGAATAGAATCCTTTCTTGTCTCTCTTGGGTTTGGAATCTATAAATCAATTGAAACTAGATATACTCAGCCTACTAATGGTCTAAAAAGTAATGATGAGATCAAGGATTATGAGAATAATGGAAAGGTGAGGAATAATATCATGAGTGGTATTTCTAATTCAAAACTTGGAAAGGTGATAAGTCTCAAAATAACTAAAGAGGTCTAGGTAAAGTTGCAGAGCATTTATGAAGGGGATGATAAGTTCAAGAAAGAAAAGATGCATAATTACAAATCCAAATTTGAAACCCTGAGGATGTCTAAAGATGAAGATATTACAACCTACATGCTCAGAGTGGATGAATTTTTCAATGTCATCAATGGTCTTTGTGGTATGCTTGAAGAAAGTGAAGTTGTGAAAAAGGTATTAAGAACTCTTGCTAAATCTTATGGTGCTAAAGTTTTTGCTATTGAGGAAGCTCAAAATTTGGATAAATATCCTGGAGATCAAATGTTTGGTGCTTTAATTTCCTTTGAATTGAGAGATATTTTTCAAGATGTTACAAATAAAGAAACTATTTTTAAAGTCAACAAGGTAGAGAAGGATGATGAATTAGATTTGGATGATCTTGATAAGGTGGAAGCAAATTTTGTAAGAAGATTGAAAAATGGCACTATCAAATATAGAGGTAAGTTACCCTTTAAGTGTTTCAATTTTGGAAAGATAGGTCATTAAGCTTCTAAATTTCCAATGAAAGTTGCAAATGACAAACATAAGGATCATAAAGGTAAATTTATCAAGAAGATTTATTATGTTGAAAAAGACAGTAGTGTATCTGATGATGAGGAATCAAACTATCCTGATGATGACAATGATGAATGCTTGTTCATGGCTTTGAATTTTGGAACTATTTTTACTAATCTTGAAAGATGTGTGAAGGAGAATTCTCTAGAAATAGGTCACAACATTGAAGGAACTATGGTGACTACTTTTCATGAAAAAGAGGAGAGAAATTATTGGATAATTCATCGTGGATGCTCAAATTATATGATAGGTGATAAGAGTAAGTTTGATAAGTAGGAGGTATTTTCCACAATGTATCAAATTGTGGTATTGCTATCAAGATTCAACCATGCAGTTTTACAAGTCAAACCCATTGACCCATGTTTCATGAGTACCAGTTCACAAGAACCCATCTCTCATGATAATGAATGGTCCACTTATCACTCATTGCATCTAGGTGATGCTCACAAAGGTGGGAGGTCACCCATCCCAGTACTACTCCAGCTCAAGCATGCTTAACCATAGATTTTTCTCCAAGGTAAATCCCTATCAAACAACATTTTTCTCTCTTTGATGTGTGATTGCATATTTTAGGTTGAAGATCAATTAAAGAAATGTGCAAAGTTTTCAAAGTTGCAAGAAAATTTATCAAATCACAAAAACTATTCTATAGGATTTATTTTCGGCTTTTTAACAATGAACAACTGGAATCTAGAAGTGCAGACCTAGCAGAACAAAACCCAAAAACTAATTTTCCAAAACCCTAGCCAAGACCCATTCACCATAGGGTGAATGAGTCCTTAGTGAAGTTTGAAAAAGCATCTTTGGTGATAGGTACACAACATTTTACCCTTTCCATATCTATATTTTGATAGTTAGTTATGTTAGTTTTCAGATTTGTCTTCTATAGCACATATTTTGAATGAAACTAGGAAAATAGGTGCATCATACCCCCTTTATCATCAATCCCATTTTTCATTCAACCCTATTTCCCTTCGTTTCATTTTGGTGAACTTGAGTTTGATCCTTGCATTTTATGATTTTGGAGTCCATTTTCATCCTAGATTTAGATCTTTCATTTCTTTGCATTGAATTAGGTCTCATTTAGGGTGTCTTGTCTTTGATTTCATTTAAGGTTTCAGGATTGTATATTTTGCATTCTTTAAATCTAAAAAATACAAAAAAATTAATCACCTTGCATATCATATACATCATATTAATTTTCATTTGAAAATTGAAACAAAAATTGCATATCAAACTAGCTCTTCTAGGTTGTTATTTTCTCATAATTTGCACTTGCATTCAACATTGAATTCACATAAAATTGAAACTGAAACTTGCTATAACAAATCAGAATCTAAAAACCACTTAAAAATTTGTTTCAAAACCCTCATCTATGACCCATTCACCCTAGGGCGAATGAGTCCCTGATCAGGTCATAATCTGATTTTTTGGGCATTAAAATATTCATTTATGCATTTTTGTTTGTTGCTTTCATATTTTTGTTACTATTTGTATAATTTTTGTTTCATGAATTTGATCATATCTAGCTCTTAATTTGGTAAAGTTAGTGAATTGTGTGATTTCAAAATTGCATTTACAAGACTTCATTTTCAGATTTTTACATAGTGTAATCAACAAATTACCTTGTTTAAAATTTGAAAATTGTATTGCATTCTAGGTCATTGCATTGCACTTTACTTTCTTTCCATTTTGGGTTTGCATTGAGTTTGTAAAACTTGTATGACAACTTGGTGTCCTATTAGCAATATTGTGGTGAGACATAGTTCAAGACTCATGTCATCCTACGATACACAATTCATTGTGGATCTTGGGTTTTCTAACTCTCTTTCTAATAGTGTTGATAATTAACCCCTATGGATCATAGCATGCATACCTCATTTTCGATGACTTCCTTACCTACAACCAATATGCATAATTTTGTTCATATCTCGCAAGAGAACATAAGGTTTCTAGATGAAGAATTGAAAACTTTACAAGACCTTGTGAGATATGAACCTATTGCTATCCATGTCGTCCCTCTTATAGGAAACTTATGAAAGATACTTAAATATGAACAAGGAATAGAATATGTATATAACTTGGGTTACCTCATCAAAAAAAAAAATTCTCCTCCTCAACCCACTTCCAATACATTACCTATGAATAAACAAAAAGAATCCCCACTTTTCAAAAAATTTACTACCCCTAACACATCATTTTTTGAAAAAGGAAAGGACTTGCAATTAGAAGATGAAGTTGATGAAAACATAGTTATTATACCAAAGAAGAAGAAACCAAGAGTACATGATCATCAAAATATTTAGTTACAATAGTTGTATGAACCTCTTGAATCTCTTTATAACCTCTTACAACTATCCAAAACCAAGACAATCTTCAATGCTCTTTTACATTGGCAACTAATTGAATTACCACCTAAACATGCAAACTTGACCAAAAGACACACTAACAAAAATGAACCATATTGTGCTTATCATAGATTCTTTGGCCATCATACCAATAACTGTCATTCTTTAAAGAAAATATTAAAGAATTTTGCACCCTATAAGAATCAAAATTGACTACAACGACATTCGCTTTGCTCATTGCTATGTAATAGTTGTAGGGTCATAGCATACTCACTATTACATGTTTTAGATTCATTGCAAATCATTCTATTTATTGCAAGGAGCTCATTCTTGTAAACCATCTCGACTCATCCTTGTCTTGCACTTAGTGGGGGCAAGGGGTTAGATAGCCTTGTCCTAGTTTGGGTACTTGATGTTGTCTCTTTGGCTAGTTTTCTGCCTTCCGTATATACTGAACAAGATTGGGATGCAGATGACTTGCTAATAGGTTGAATCGCATGTGCCTTGCTAGTATTTTTCTTTATTTTTCTTTTTCATGTAAATTCTTTATGTGATTGCATGTGCATAATCTGATCACCCATACTGTCTTGTTTGATGTATCTCTATCTTTTCGTGCATTCCTCTATATGTACCTACATTCTTCTCTATGTCATAAACATTTTATCTTTTCCTTGTCTTGTGTTTTCCTTTCGAGGATGATGCAAGGCATCGAGACATTTAAGTCTCTTCCATGTTGACCCAAAAGGATTTTTCTTTGTTTTCGCTCTCTATGTGTCATTCTTCCAGTTCTATGAGTATTTGGGGAATGATGACGTTTCTAGGCTCTATAACAATATTGTAGTATTTAGACATATTGACCCCAAATCCATAAATCCCTTATATATTTTTGGGGGCAACCCCTCCTTCCTTTTTCATGGCATAGCTTTATTTTGAAAACATATGACTTGGCATAGGGATTTTTGAGGAAATGTGTTAGGATTGAAAATTGGCTACTTTAATGCAATTTCTCACAGCAATGGTGTTCTAGAAACCACTTTAAAGTGGGGGCATATATTGATAATATCTTTTGACATTTATCATGTTTCATGGTTTTATTTTCTTTTTCCTTGTGATGTGTCCTTTTCTTGGTGGTGTCATTGGGTTTGATGTCCTCCAAGAGTGTGATATTTCTTAGTGTACAACTTTCCTCTTAGTGGTGATGTGATGCACTGCATTCCCTAAGTTGTGAATCTCTTACTCTTGACTTGTCCTTTCTTGGAGACATTAGGCACGATATTCCCTAAGAAGAAGACCTTACACGAACTAAGTAAAATCCCTTTGAACAAAAATTTTACTTACATTATTGTTCATAAGTGTTTAGCATAATGCAGCTTGCTAACCTTATGAAGCTCAAACTCTAAATTCAAGGCCACCAAGCATAACACACCTTTCTTGACTATGGGGCCTTGCCTTGCATTGTGGTGCCTTATTGAATTTGTCAAGAGGATAGCTTTGATATGGTATGGGAGCCTAATATGATTCTCTCATTTTCCACCCTTTTGGGATACTCACCTAATGGATGACCTAAGGTTCCACTACCCCAGAGTGAGCACGAAAAAATAAAAATTGATAGCTTTAAAGATGTGTTCCACCTCCAATTGGACAGTCTAGGATTGATCTTCTTGGTCTTTGATGTTGTATGATTGTATATATTTGTCATTGCTACATACATAAGTTTCATGAATGTCTACTTTAGTGTGATTTTGGAATGGGGTCATCCTCTTACTAAAGTGGGGGAAAAATGTAGTGTAGGAAAAAGTATCCCTTTTTCACACTTAATTTGAGGAATAATTAATAATAAAATGAGTTTAATTATTCCTTGATTTAGTGTTGTAATATGTTTTCATATTCAGATTAAGTTTAGAGCCCTTTTTAATAAAATTGACTTAATGGTGATTTTTTTTTAATGTTGTAAGGTGTATCTTTACACTTTCACATTAATCTAGGGCTTTATTAATTGATTGAGGTTAATTTTCCTTAATTGGCCCCTTTAATTCAAATCCAAGCCTAGTTAAATGCAAATTTTGAGGGATAAAACCTGACATTCATAAATGTCATTTCACAACACTTAACTTTGGAAGATGTGTGTCCTAGGTAAGTGACCAGGGATCCATTTGTCATACGGTGAATGGGTCCTCACTTAGTTCCAAGACCCTCCTTTTACATAACATTTCACATTGTTTGATGTGTGTCCTAGTTAAGTGGCCTAGGACCCATTTGCCCTATGGTGAATATGTCCTCACTTAGACTTAGGACCCCCCTTTGGAATATGTTTTTGGTGTTATTTTAATGATTTCAAATCTATTCAATGTTGGCTTGTGATAATTGAGTTTCAAGAATTAATATTAAGATATGTATAAATACAAGGTTATTTCACTTAGTTTCCCCCTTTCATTTTCAAGTCTTCAAGCATTCTAGAAAACTTATGATCAAGAGAGCATTCAATAGAATTTCTAAGGCATTCAGGGGTAGATTTGAAGAAGATTATTGCAGCAATCAAGATTCCATTCGCATATCAAAGATGTATTGCATCATGCATGTGGTTCAAGCTCATATGTTGATGTAGTGTTCAAGATCAATCAAGCATATTCAAAGGAATTGTTTCACATCAAGTTTCATGATCAAGATCTACATTCATTGAGGCCACTTCATGCAAGTTTGCAAATTTGTACTTCAAGGTTTCAATTAAGGTTTGGTGATTCGTTGCATATTGTTGTTCATTCATCATTCCTTCTTTTATGTTTCATTTCATTTCAAGGTTTAATTAGCAAAACGGGGTTTGACCAAGGAAAACCCCCATTCCCTAACAAACAACATTTTTCTCTCTTTGATGTGTGATTGCAAATTTTAGGTTGAAGATCAATTGAAGAGCAAAATTGAAGAAAGTTGCAAAGTTGTCAAAGTTGTAAGAAAACTTGTCAAATCATGAAAACTCTTCTACATGATCTATTTTTGGCTTTTTGACAATGAACAACTATAATCTAGGAGTGCAGACCTGGCATAACAAAACCCAAAAACTGATTTTTTGGAACCCTAGCTACGACTCATTTTCCCAAGGGCGACTGAGTCCTTAGTGAGGTCTGAAAAAGCATCTTTGGTGATAGACACTCATCACTTTACCCTTTTCAAATCTGTATTTTGATAGTTAGTTCTATTAGTTTTCAGATCTGTCTTCTATAACACACATTTTGAATGAAACTAGGAAAATAGGTGCATCATACCCCCTTTATCATCAATCCCATCTTTCATTCCTAACCTATTTTTCTTCATTATATATATATATATATATATATATATATATATATATATATATATATATATATATATATATATATATATATATATATATATATATATATATATATATATATATATATATATATATATATATATATGTATGTATGTATGTATGTATATGTATATATTGGCATATTTAAAGACCAATGGTCAATGCCTAACCACTCAAGTTGAAAATATACATTTGAAATGCATCTAAACAATCACACTTATCTCCTATTTTTTCCTTTGCTTCATTGTGCCAGCTCTGGTCCATAAAACAGAATCTTATTTTATGCCTTCCCCAAATCTCAACCAAAATACCCTTCTTAAGAAGGTCATGAGAGGTGTACCCTACCCTACATGTCATGACTTTGTCCTCAAACCTAAAATTTCTAAACAACAAAGGGAGTGATCTATGCCTATTAGTAGCATAGTCATTACTTAGTTCTATTATGTTTTTCTTGAATGTTAATGGTTGTATCCTAGTTGTATGAGGGAGTAGTCATCCTTTAATGCATCCTTCCCTACTTGGCTTGGGAGGGAAATTTCATGACCCTTATCCTTTTTCCCTTGGTTTTTTATGTATTCCTTTCTTTCTATATTTTATTTCTAATATTATTTGATATGTACTAAAACATGTATATATTTTTATGTTTATAAATATCATTATTATTATATACTACAAAATTGATTTATATTTTATTTCTACACCTTAGCAATAGGCTAGGTCAAAGGAGTTGATCCCTAGAGTATGATTATCGACACCAGATCAGTAAAATCTAGTGGACCAATTGGCTTTCTATCAGTAAATTCATATAAAGTGTCTAGGAGGTGAAAGGGTATAATTGATGATCACTCCTAAGTGTAGTGATTAACTAAGGGTCATATCCGTAACATAAATCTTAGTGAGTTTCACAATCAAATAATCCTTCTAATTATGGTTTGACCTCAAGGATATAGAGGTAGGGTTAAATGACATCAAAATCATTCAAGTTTCTCATATACATTTCACCACAAGAGCATTAGAATCCAGTTAGTCCTGGAAAAGACAACACATATAAATAAAACCAAGTCATTAGTGGAAACTAAAACCAATTAGTTCATATCATTTTTAGTTTACTCGTCCAATGTGGCAATTAATTATCAAAAGTATTAATTTTGTAGCATTTACCATTGAAACCATATAAACAATCAAAATCATTGAGTGCAAATATTACTCAAATATTAAGGTTACCACCTTAGTCCAAGTTGCATTGAAATGTCAAGCATTTAGCACAAAAGAAAATGTGAAATTTGTGGGGTTGCAACAGAACAATTATGTTTTGATATAGAATTAGAGAATGCAAATGTTTCTTCCAAATAATTCATAACAAGAATCTCATTCTAGAATATGAAACATGACCGTCAAGCACATTACATCATCGCATACTTCACATCAATTAATAATGAACAAAAACAAAACAAATCTAAAATTTTGTTTACTTTATCAAACATTATTTTCAACTTATTACAACCATTTAAATTGAATTTATGTTAACAAATATATTATTTATTAAAGCAAAATATTATATTTAGAAGAACCCTAGGGTTTTCCCTACAATTGGTTAAAAAATAAATAAGAACTATTAAACTTATAAAAAAATTCCATCTAAATGTCACTATAAACAAAATTCAATAAGCTACGAAAACCCTCTCCATACCACAATGCTATAAAAGAAAGAAGATCCATTTGATGACGTTGGTTTTTTTCCTTAAAAGAGCTAACCGACGCTTCATTTTCTTTAAAAAAAATTAAAATTCTAAAATAATAAGCATGTGACTTGATTCCATTTAGGATTCGCTTCAGAATATAAATCGCTTGGTTTGTCATATAGAAAAGTTAAGGGGTAAAATAATAAGTTGTTATTTTAGTAGTTGGGAGGCTAAAGTTTAAAGCTTTTGATAATAAAAATTTGTTTAGAGTGGGTAGGATAAATTAGGCTTTCTTGTATTATTATTGTTTCATTTATTTGTGTGATTAATTATAATGTGTAAGTAAATATTGTTGTTTCAAGATTGTTTATTCTTAGAAATTTGAGTCAACTGAGAGGGATGAGATTCTATTGCGCATTTGCACAATGTGTAAGGAAATATGGTCTTATATTTATTCTATTCATACTAGAGTCACTCATATTTAATAGTTCTCAATTCGTCTCAACATGCAAAAGAGGTAGACTACAATTGTTATTTTGTTGTTTCATTTTGATATTAGCAACAGATATTGTTTTTTTGCTTCAATGACACTCTTAGAAAAAATGTATATCAACCTTGCTTTTTCCAATATATGTATTTAATTAATTAATTGTTTTTCATAGACATATGGTTTTAATTTGATAATTTGTAATTATCACATAGTTTTCATGAAAGTTGATAAGTGGGAGGTATTTTCTAGAACGTGTTGAATTGTGATATTGCTACTAGGATTCGACCATGTAGTTTTACGAGTCAAACTCATTGATCCATGTCTCATGAGTAGTGGTTCACAAGAATCCATCTTTCATGATATTGAATGGTCCACTTAATACTCATTGCATCTAGGTGATGCTCATAGAGGTGAAGCACTAGCCCTTCACGAGAGGTCACCCATCCCAGTACTACCCCAGCTCAAGCGTGTTTAACCACAAATTTTTCCCCAAGGTTAAGCCCACTTAGCTTGCAACCCAATTTGCAAGACCTTCAACAAGTGTTGTGCCTTATGAACCATTCATTATAAAGCCCCTTTATCTCATCAATTGATAAGTGGGAGGTATTTTCCACAATGTGTCGATTTGTGATATTGCTACCAGGATTCAACCATGTAGTTTTGCAAATGGGGTTGCAAGATAAGTGGGCTTAACCTTGGGGAAAACTCTATGGTTAAGCACTTGAGCTAGAGTAGTACTGGGATGGGTGACCTCCCAAGAAGGCCAAATGCTTCACCTCTACGAGCATCGCCTAGATGTAATGAGTGCTAATATCATTCAATATCATTAGAGATGGGTTCTTGTGAACCACTACTCATGAAACATGGGTCGATGAGTTTGACTCGTAAAACTACACGATTGAATCTTGGTAGCAATATCACAATTTCATGAAAGTTGTTAAAAATAACTATGACAACTTTAAGCTGGATAAGAATTGCTAGATTAGAAAGAATGTGATAAGGGGGACTAAAAGTGTGGATTGGAGAGGATAAGGAATATCTTTGGTTTGTATTTGCAAATTACCAAAAAGGTAGATAAGATCACAAGTGAAGTGTTTATTTGAAAGAGAAAGTTTCTAACTTTTATCTTGTTAATTTAGGTATTAGGATTGCATGGGGATTTCGGTGCCACTTTTAGCCCATAATTTTCTCTCATGATTTTAGAAATCATTGGCCTTTTCTAGTTGTGGATCTTTCCTATTTATATATTAGTTCATAGTTTGAGGTGTATATCTTGTTATGATTGATTTTAAAGGTTATGCTATGAAAATTTTCTAAACTTCTAATTACTTTATCCTATGATGGCTTCATCTTGTTGATTATTGTAATGGGATAAATGGTATTGTGAATATATTGGTATGAGTTTTGGAGCTAGGCAGGTGCATGAAGTTGGGTACCAATTTTGTGGCCATTTTTGAAAAAAAATTTAGAAAACGTGAGCGCGTTATAATGCACTCACGTTATTTCACATTAAAAACAAAGAAAAAATTGAAATTATTTGCCTTGGGATACCAACCCAAAGGCTTGGAGGGCATTCCCAACAAGGCCAGAGACGTGTTTTTGCAAATTCTACAATTTTTCACATAATCGAGTTCGTGCTCACCATCAAGATTGCATCTAGTTCAATATCGACAAAATCAAACACATGGGTAATGTTAGGTTCTCTCTTAGGTATCCAAGGATGTAATTTTTAACTTTTTGACAATGTTAAGCCTTTCATCCATAATTTTTTTGTTTGTATGTCTATTTTTTGCTAAAAAGCATTGTTTGGTGTTTTTTTGTTATAAATTAACCATTCATCAAAATTTCAAATAAATTACATTTTTAGAAACTAGACTCCATTCTACAAATTTTTTTTTTAAAAAAAAAAAATCAATTATTTTCAAAAATTTGTAGGGGGAGCATTGCCAAAATCCTGCATTTCAGGAAGTGCCCAATTAGAAAATTAGTAAAAAATCAAATATTCATTAAAAAATTATTAAAAAAATTGTGCATCAACTAGATGCTGTTAGCAAACTTTTGACTGTAGCGATTTTAAAGATACTAAAAAAAAGTTCACCGTGCTTAGGTCGTACAAGAGTTGCTATGTTATGTTTTTCTGACAAAAACAACACCAATTCGTGTACATCCCTCTTTTGAACCCCTTAATCTCAACCATTTTCAAAATAAATTAGTAGTTTAGAAAGTAGACTTGGAGCACTTCGATCCTTGTTTTTGTTCCATCTCAAAATTTTGAGTGTAACTATCCTCAATTTCACGTCCAAGGTCAGCATTTCCTAATTTCAGAAAAAAGTGGCCACTTAAGCCCCCTTTTTGGGAACCATCTTGGTGCACTTACCCAGCTTGGGTTTTTCTCTAAAATGATTTTTCAAAGGTAAATATTGCATCATTGTGGTGAAAGATTTTGCATTTCATTTTTATTTTCTAAAATGCTTAGATCTTTCATGTATCTTTTATTTGATTAGTGTAAGAATATTTTTATCATCAACCTCCTTTCATTTGATATCAAAGCCTAATTGACTGTGTTTCCTAGGTGGTAGGAAAATTAATTTTTAAATTAATCGTGATTTTAGTGGGAGCCATTTGCATAGGATCTCTTATTTTTAGGAAACACGGTAAGTACATCTCAAATGGAGATGAACCAATTAAATTATGCAAACTTCAAGCTATAGAATCCCAAAATGGAGGATTTTTTGATAGATATAGACCAATGGGAAGCAATCTCCAAAAGAAAACCATCAATTATGAAGGATGAATATGGGTTTGTATTAGTAAAAAAATAGAAGCTTCATTTAGCTTTATTTAGTAAATCTGACACCTCTAGATGTTGTAGAGGAATCTACTACTAAATCCCCCTAAGAAAAGAGGAGAATTATATCAAGCCAAATCATTAATGAATAATAATTTTCTATGTAAGGAGTTTTATTCTTTGACGATTGGTGACAAGGATTTAATATTGGGCTTCTGGATGTATTTAACACTATTGTAAGCCAATTGCTATCTATTTGGTGTAAATATGGAGGAAGAAGATCAATGCATGGTCTTAAATATTAAGTTATTTTCCAAACTCATGGGGACAATCTAGTGACGATCATTCAAATTACTACTTCAAATTTTGTTCTTGATGAGGTGAAAGGCTTTTGAATCATCCAAGGAAACACTAGTTTCTTATGGATGACCAAATGAAAAAGGAAGGAAGAAGGATAAGAAAAGGAAAATGTTAGATCAAAGTGTAAGGGAAGATCTAACTCTCCTAATAAATCCAAGGGAGTGTGTTGTTAATGTGTTGGAAATATGGTAAGAAAGGCCACATCATTAAGGACTAAAAATTCAATAAGAAATTAAATAATGAATTAATGATGGAGTTTCTAAAGCTTCTTATATAATGAATCGAATATATTTTTTGTATCTCTTTCCATGCATGTATGTGAGGATGCAGGGATGGTTGACTCTAGCTCATCTTTCCACGTGACTCTAAAAAAGGAGTGGCTTTTTATCATGATATTTTTTATGGTGGAAATGTCAATATTTCTCACAACTCATTTATGAGTATTCTTAGGCATAGTTTATTCAAGATAAAATTCTCTAATTGGAGAATCAAAGTCATTTCAAGAGTTACAAACATATTGGGATTGGTTTTATTTTTGTCTATTACCAAGATAAATTATGTGGGTATGCAATATTTATTTGTGGTGGATGTAAGATGATTCATGGATTCATGGTGTTCGAAAATGAAGTTTACGTAGGAAATATTTACTACCTTGATGATAGCACATTAAATCAATGCAATAGTTTAGTGGTATATCCAACATCTACACCTACAATATTGATACTTTAAGAAAATGGATTAGTTGCATTAGGAATTACAATAAACACACAAGTGACATAAATTTGTAGCAATGGAAAATGTGATGTGGGTTCCCAAATATTTTCTAACCTTAGAAATCAAGTTACTAACTAAGAATACTATTTTTTTGCATGACCATATGGGCCATATCGGTGAGAAGGGTCTTAGGAATTTGAAAAAAAACTTCTAGAAGGATTATTGATTGTTCTTTTGATTTTTAATTTTATTAACATTATATCTATTTGAAAATAAAATCATGTTCAAGTTCATTTGATCTTACATAAGACATGGTAATTTAGATCTTTTTTATAGTGAAGTGTTTGGTCTTGTAGATGTATTATGCTTTCTTTTATTGGTTATTTTCTAGGATTACTTTGGGCTATTTTAGTATGCATAAATATAAGGTCTTTAATTGGTTCAAATGTTTCAATACTTTCATAAAAATAAAAAATCAAGTAGAAAGATTAAAGTGTTGAGAATAAAAAATGGTGCAAAATATTGTTCAACTAAGTTCACTAGATTATGTAAAGATAATGGTATTATGTGACATAAGATAACCCCACACACTCTTTAGTAAAATATATTTGTAGAGTACATGAGTAGGTCAAAACTTGTGGATAAAACCCCCTTTGAGGTTTGGATGAGAAAAAATCCCTTTCTTCAATATATTTGAGTATTTAGTTTTGAGGTATATGCTCATATGCCCAATGAAAAGAGTTCAAAGTTGGATTATAAGGTATTAAATTGTTTCTCCATTAGTTGTGATGATGAACATGAAAGAATAAAAGTTGTCAATCCCATGAATGTAAAGTTGGCATATGGTATTTAGAGAGATCGGGCCTTCTTTTGTAAATGAGAAATTAGATTGCAACGTGAAACTAATAATACAATTGCAATCAAAGATAAATATAACTTCCCATGAGGTTGAAATTGGACCTAATGAAGAGGCTATTATAGAGAGATCAAAGAGTTCAAAAGAAGAACCTCCTCCTTAATATTTTAGGACATTCACGCTTGGAAAAGGAAAAACAAAAGAAGAACCTCCTCCTTATATGAATAAATTATATTATATTTTTTTGGTACATAAACGATAATTTTATTAAGTACAAAAAGAGATTTATAGTGATCCACCATGGTGGATTTGCAAATTTTCCCAGACCCCCAAACATCCCCCATCTATAGTGCAAACAACGTGCATGGACATACATACAAAAAGAGAACACCCCACGAACCCTAACTAACCAAGCAATGCAAAGAATTTGCAGTCTTCAATCATAACACCTGGACTTTGCCCAAAAAGAAGCAAGACACAAGACACAAAGACAAAGCCTCGCCCACCAAGATCATTTAGACACAGTTGATCAAAAATCTCAAAAAATTCCATAGCACAATAATTAATCCAGCTCCACACCCTCGGCTATTAGGTAATCATGAAAAAGACCACTCTAGTCTGCCCCGTTAGCCAACTCCAATTACAAAAAATAATTCAAAAAGATCACTCCACACATAGCTTGGGCTTTGTGTTCCCTAAGAACATACCCCTTGATATCTAATAAGAAAGGATACCACTTTACCTAAACACCTAGGAGAAAAACCTTATTCATGTGGACGAGGAAGGCCAACACTAGGCTCCACAATAATAATCACATCCTCCACACCACCAAGTAGGTCTACCATAACCAACTTATGAGCCATTAATAGAATCATTTCCTTTGGGAGATCCAAATCTAGGAGGGAAGCAATGAAATAGGTCTTAATGTTTGTGTTAGTTCTATACCGCTCAGATGATACTAGGAACTCCCTCCCCAATATCAACTTGAAAGCTTCTAGCACTAGTGGATCGCACTCCACAAACACCAACCATAGCCTACCCTCTGATATATTACCCAAAAAATCCCATAGCTTCCGCGAAGCAGTAAGCCTCATAAGGGTCTCCATCATAGTGAGTCGACCGTTATAAATGCCAAATGAATGCCCCACGCCACCTTAAATGCCCACAAATCATGTGAGCATTAAATCAAAAGGAACACACAGCTAAGAACATTCTTATGAGGCTATCGTCACTGCCAGTGTTAGCCCATCCGAACATGAGAAATGATGATACAATAAATCTCCACTACCCCTCTGTACCGCGCCAACTTGGAGAATGTCCTGGAAACACTGAACTGCCACCATCAACAACACTTAAAATGACCCTAACACCCTCCCCCAAGTTGTCATAGGGAATATATTATATTATATTTTAATATATTATATATACTAGTGGGTGGCTAGGAGGGCATCTCTCCACAACAAGGATGTGGAGAGACCGCGACTATCAATGCTCTACCTAAGGACTGCAAATGTAGTGAAAGTGTTTGATTGGATACCAATTAAGGCCTACATTGGGGGTCAGGTTCTGCATGGATGCAGGCGTTGGCAATCAACTCGTGATGAGTTCAAGTTGGTGTTTAGCAGAGGCTTCATTAATTTTCCTTTGTACTCAGCTTGAGTCTTGAGGATGGCTATAAGGATCATAATTAAAGCTTTAATGTTGCTACATGCCTCAAAGATTGGCAGCTCTAAAAAATGATGTTAGCTTCATCAATGATCTGGGCTCGATACGACCTATCTCCCAGTTGGTGAGGAATGACGAAGCATATTGCACGATCTAGGATAGGTGGAAGGTGATTAGGAAATCTGGTAGAGCACAATGGAAAATGTACAACGTGGTAAGTTGGGCAAGCCTGGCGGAGTAGTTTCATTATATATCAACAGTTGGGCATGATTTTTGTTATCTTCGGCCTATCTTTTGGTGTGCTTTGAGCGTAGCCATGATCGAGCGCTCTAAATTCATCATGTAGGTTTCATCTGAGGTAGTGGTGAGCATAGGATAGGACACTCCCATCCAAATCGATTGCAAGGTTTTTTAAACGATATTCAAGCACATAACTAACCAACGGTTGAAGAGGATTGTGTTGAGGATTGATCATCATGCAGTGGTAGCCGTTAAGATGATTTTAGGTAAGGATTTCCTAGGGAATCAAGAGTCGTTTCAGGTCAATACCCATATTGTCTCTCATTTTCTAGTGTCTGTGTTGGATGTGAGGACTCCCAAAGCCGAGGCAAAGGTCATAGTTTGCAAGATTTTCAAAAAAGAGCTTTTGGGCGACTTGGACGAGGTGATGAAATCAACTCTCTTGGGATGTGGCGCACCTCGATCCCGTGATCTTTCGCTGGTTAGGGTGATAGGAGAGGTCATAAAGGTCTATCCCCTACTTAGACTAGAGCTTAAAGGCATGGCACTAGTTAGACACCATCAAATTGTTGCCTATGGAGTCAAGTTTTTGAAGAAGTTGTTGTTACTGGAGTCGGTTAGTGGTTTTGACTAGGTGGCAGATTTTGACCAATTTATAAAGATGAACAATTTTTAGCCTAGTTTGTGTGTCACGTAGTTTGTTTAGGGTTTGGTGTTAAATAATATAGTATGTATAGTCCCATACGAGTGGTGGTTGGTTTCATCGTTTTGTTGTCTTTTCCTGGTTTTGTCTCCCTGGTCTTTGGGGAGTGTTCACAGGAAATTCTGTAACTTTTGGTGGCCACCAAGGTTGGTTGTGTTAAATGAACTATGTTAAATGGTTAGTTTATAGGGGTGTCTAACTGGAAACTTTGCAACCTGCTCTGCAGAAGCAATGTAATTTTTTTGGAAATCTAATATAATTATCTCTTACGAATCAAAAAAAAATATTATATATACTAATATAAAATATATATAAATATTTATATTAATATTAATATTATAACAATTCAAATATTAATATATACTGATTTATATATTAATATTTCTGGTTTTAATAAACAGATATATGTTTCTTATCGAATATTCAATTTTTCTTTTAAAAAATAGATATATGTTTCTCCTTAGTATTGCTTTGGTATTTGGCATGGGGGTGACCAACCTAAAAATTCAACATTTGGGATGTGTTTATAGGGGTTGCAAGAGCTTTTTGAACTTCACCCTTCGTGCTAACGACTTTTTTTTCATCCAATCTTGATGAAATGAAAAGGGTTTGTTCAGCAAATTGACAACATTCTATCGATATAAGATATGCTCTATTTTGAATTTAATAGGTAATTATTATTGATTTTCAACATGCACTGTGTAAAGTCCTGATTGATAGACTAATTGAAAAACATCTATAACTTTTAAATAGTTAAACATTTTTTTAATCCGAAAGATGTGTCACACACAATGCTTCACAAAACATAGTTTTAAAAAATTAAATTTCATCATTTTTTGACAAAGTTAGGGTGGTCGGACAAATGGTTTTTAATATTTTTAAAATTCCTACTAAAAAATTCATAACTAATTATTTACTTGCAAAAGAATTACAAAAAAATGTGTCACATCTAGGCATGTGTCCTCTATTTGTATTGAAAGATTCGGAAAAAAAAATATATATTTTTTCTCCCCATTAGAGTGGTTGGGCAAACACCTGCTTTTTATTTTTTCCTAAAAATTTAGTACTATTGCATTTAAATTTCAAATTTTCACCAAATAGATTTACTTTTTTCCAAAAAAAGACTAGTAGCTTAGAAACTACATTCAATTTGCTATAAATTTTGTTCTTACATATTTTTCAAATTATGTCAATAACCTATTCATTTTTTTATGTCAAGTTACCTAACTCTATTTTTTCTAAATTTTCATTGCCACTTAGGGGCCTAGTTTGGACCACCATGATCCTGCACTAACCCTTACACACCAATACATTCAAATGTTGGGCGAATCAAACCTCGAAAAAATACATATGTTGTAATTTTCAAGGCGATTATGGGTCTGGGATTAGCATAGAGTTATCAAAGTATTGGGGAAATGAGTCCTCATACACAATTATTTTTCAATGTTATTGGCGAAATATATCCTCATATACAATTATTTTTTAATGTTATTGGCAAAATGGGTCCTCATACACAATTATTTTTAAATTTTATTGGTGAAATGGGTCCTCACACGTAGTGAACATTTATTGCATGTTGTTGGCAAAACATGTCCTAATACACAATGTCGTTTTAATAGTATTAGTGAATATGTGAGTGATTTAATACATGCGTATGTGATTCCAAGCAAAAATATTAATTAGACCATTGAAAACATGTAGTTTGTTATGGCAAAATTATTAATTACATATGACTCATAAAAGAAATTTATGGTGAATTGAAATGCATTGGATTGATAATTCGTAAAATCTTAGTGATTTGGCTACCCTATTGGTTGCAATGTATTCGTCAATTTCAAACTGGCCGAATGAACTATTTTCCAATTGACAAAGATTCGTAACTAAAAAAATCCCTGATGACAAGTGCTATTGGAAGGTTTAGTAGCTTCAACATCTTCCTTTTATATAGCATGACTAGGTTTTTTGTGGTAAAAAAATGTATGGAGATGTCAAATTCTTGTTGTTCTACTATAGTTAGTGATTTATTTGTGTGGTTCATTAGTGTTTTCTTATAATGTTGCATTGATATTGCATTGCTTATGTTATGCAATATGACACAAAACCATGTCAAAATATGGTTGTTTCCTTCTCATCAAAATATCATTTACAATGTGACAATTGTGGTAAATGTTTCCCAAATCATCCTTCTTGTCGAGTGCAATGCATATATAGGTATTTTTATGATAGGTAGTAGCAAAGTAAGGGAAAAATAAATCAGCGCACAACATGCACATATGACTAGGTTATTTGATATGAAAAAATAAAGGCAAAACTCTATTATACCAAATTGACCTAATGATTGAACTTGCATATTTGTATTTATTCTAACTAGGTATTGAAAACCTCAATTCACAAACATTACATATGTGATTGTTTTTCATTGAATTCCAACATATAGATATTTGGTATTTTCTTTGAAGACAAAAAAAAAACTTGATTAAATTATTTTATATTAAAATTTAAAAAAAATGTATCACAATCTATTTGGAAATCAAATATTCATTGACACATAGTATAACTGAAAGTGTAAAAATGAGAAAAATAATCTAGAATGTATCTACACTTCTAAATAAGACATTGCATCAGGATTCAAGAGATTTAAACTTAATTTAAACTAAGAATCTTCAGAAATCTGTCCTATTGCTCTCTAACTCTAAAGATCTCTCTAATCTACTTTGCTCTCATATTTAAGTAAGCTAATAGATTATTGAAATGACACTTAGAGAATGAGAATTCAAACTATTTCTATTCCTATATGATTTAATAATGAAAAAAACTACTGTAATGGCAGCCATGACTGTGAATGCTAAATGCTTGATGAATGCTTGATGGTTGATCCCAATTGCTGATTTCTTGAATGCTTGATTGCCTGGAATACCTGCAGAGTAAGATTGCACAAATTAGGATCCCTTTCCCATAGCCAGAAACCTGTATTTATAGATTTCACGGCACACATTTGTGAAAGGGCACAGGATAAAAGGCTGGGATTTCCTCTGGTGAATTGTGTGGTGAGAGATGAAGATTCTTGAGATTTCCATGGAGATTGTTCCTCCCCACAAAAACATCAAGCCAGAGGATAGGAGAAGGAGAGAAGAAAAAGGCTTTCTTGTGACAGCCTTTCACAGCCATTCTCGTAAATGCACAGGAGTTGGTTGTTGAAATATTTAATAAAACTGAATAGTTCAATTTTATTGTTGAGATTTGATGAGGTGGAGGATTTGAGAATATTTTAAATATTTTATTTTATTTATTCAAAATATGAGAGAAATGAGATATTAATTTAAACAAATAAACTATAGTAGCTTATTTATTAAATTAAATGTGGAATGATTAATTAATTTAAACAAAGTATGTAATCTTTATTTAATTAATTAAAGTAGAATAATGTATTTAAAATAGAAAATAGGTGGGGTTGGGGCCCTAGCTCGGTTGGCTAAATCTTTCCTGTTGCAGGAGGTTGGTCACGAGGTCTAGTCTCCCCCACCCCCGTGGTATCGGAGGGCGTGTCGCTACCAAGTCACGCTAAAAAGCTTGTCGCATAGAAATCATCGATTCTTAAAAAAAAAAAAAAAAAATAGAAAATAGGAGAAATTGATGATAATAATAATTAAATAAAACAAAGTATTTAATTTTGCTTATTTAATTAAAATTAGAATAATAGAAGAAATTAGAAGAAATAAATATTAGCTATATAAATAAATAATTTTTATTTATTTAATAGTAGAGGAATAACAGATTAATTAATCAAATAAATGTATTTAATTAATTAGACCATTTTTAAGTGTATACATTTTGCCCCTCTTTGAAGTGATATGTTTACGCATTGCTTCAAAGAATGATTTTGCCTCAGCTGCTAGTATTGACGAAAAGTTTAAGATATGCCCCTGATTTGCCCCAGATGTTGAATTTTGAAATGATAGCGATATATGTCCCCACGGGAGATAAATTGATGAATTTTGAAAATTTATGAGGAATTTGATGATTTCAGAATGATTTGATGAAGAAACGATGAAGAAACAATTTATCTCTTGATAAAACTGTCCAAAACTGCCCCTGCGATAGATAAGAATTAATTCCTCAAAAAGAAAAATAAATAAATCCCATGAAAATCCCACAAAAAGAACCTATAAAAGCTCAAAAGGTCATTTTCAAAAGCCATTTGTGCATTTGACTTAGAACAAATTGTGATAGAGACCCTTAGAGTGCTAGGAGCAGTAGGATGCCAATCCCCTACCACACTCACTGACTCGAGCGTGTGCGACGTCACCAGCGTCCGGTCGATTATGGACCTCTGGTACGTATCCCGAAACCTCCTCGTAATTTGTGCACGTGATTTTTATTTTATTTTTTTGTGTTTTTAGAGTTTTAGCACCCGACCCGGTGCGGAATAGTGCATCAACAGCCCGACGTAGCATGTCGACCGTCTGTTTTAGCGCGTGAGAACTTTAGCGCACCAACCAAGTTCTGTAGCACCTACGTAGGATAAATTAGCGCGTCAAAAAGAATAGCGCTTTGAGTAGATAGGTTAGCGCGCCGGAGGTCTGTTGTAGTGCCTCACCAAAAGAGCACACATGAACTCTGTTTTAGCACACCGACAGGATAGCATAGCGCCCCAGTAGTTTTAGTGCCCCGACCAAATCTTATAGCGCGTCGGCCAGAAACTGTAGCGCGTTGATTTGACTAAATAGATGGTAAATGATCTCATGATAAGCGAGATCCATTGATTAATTGATAATAATTACCCTCATGATAAGCGAGGAATAATTAAAAATTTGATGGAATGAATCTAATTGATAGATGAGGGTTCATTCTTGATAAATTGATCGTATGATATATAAGTATAATTTTAGAAATTGATGACCTCATGATAGGTGAGGGTTAAAAGATTTTTTTACCCATAAGGTTTGATCATTAGTTTGGATAAAATAAATGATGTTTGATATTCTGATGATAACATATTGATCTGTAAAATGTTTCTATGATAACAGGAGAATTTAGATGTTGTCCAGTTGCGAGAGCAGTTCCCCTGGCCTTTTGATATGATACCACGACTTTCACCGGAGGAGAGACAGCATATTACTGATTGTGGTTTAGCGTCATTATTGGACATGCCCCATATTAGACTTAATAGGGGTCTACTTACAGCATTAGCAGAGTGGTGGCATAGCGACCACAACACCTTTCATTTACCTACTGGCGAGATGACTGTGACACCAGAGGATGTATGGCGTATCCTTCATATTCCTTTTGTTGGTGAGATTGTTGTGCATGATTCATAGGAGCGGGGTGGGATAGATTCTATTCGGAGAGTTTTTCAGGATCCTCATATTGTGGGAGTTTGGATCCCCTGGGTAGAGATGTATAATTCATATGCTCGACTTCCTTCAGTTTTGGCAGGCTTTATTGGTGGATTCCTTTGTCCTGATAAGAGGTCAAAGGGTCTATCTCTTGGATGGGGTCGGGTATTAGAGAGCATGGTGGTACACAGGATGAGATATGCTTGGGGCATGTGTATGCTTGCTCAGTTATATCATGATTTACACTAGATCGTGTACCTAGGAGGTAACAGTTTATCAGCAGGAGCTACACTTCTTCAGGTATGGGCATGGGAGCATATTGTTGTCACACGTCCTGAGTCGGTATTAACGAGACCAGTGACGAGACCCTATGTGTTCCGTTACAGAGGCAGGCCTACCCAGCATATGATGGGTAAGTTAGATTATTGGAGATGGGTTCTTGATGATGTGGAGACAGTGACCTAGCGTCCATATTTAGATTGTGATGACTGGGATGAGGATGATGCCAAGTTGGGATATTTGTGCGACTCGATGTATTTGATCAGGAAGAGCTCCAAGATTTTGGAACGATTCCTGATTCATCACGTCTATAGGCAGTATGGGATTGTACAGTGTATGCCACAGGGAGTAGCCCACTATGGACGACGTCGGATAGATGCCAGTGATTGGGGTCCATGCTTACCTTATAAGGCACTTATTGAGGGTTATCATGCTCTTCAGTTATCATTATGGGATCTGCGGAGAGATATTGCAGAGGCACCTATTACTCCTGACTATGCACAGTATTTAGCTCTACACCCACCTCCTCGCATTACCATTCCAGATGAGCCAGCACTATCAGCTGCAGAGGGTGGTCATGGTGGTCACAAATGGAGGAGAGAGGAGGATGTAGATGTTGATGTGGATGTGGAGGATAGTGATGAGAGTGATAGTGATGAGAGTGATGATGACAGTGATGATGACAGTGGGGATGATGGCGGAGATGGGGGGAGACCGAGTGTAGCAGGTACCTCAGAGCCTTCAACTAGTGTGCCTCAAAAGAGGTAGGCAGTTTCTCCCTCTCGAGCAAAGCAATTAGAGATTGTTGGCTTGTGTGTTGAGGTTTTGACTTTACAGGGACAACTAGCATAGGCGCAGGGATTAGTAACACAAACTCAGGCCCAGATGCAGGCATGGTTAGCTACTGCACAGACACAGATTACCTCTCTGATTGGTGAGAGAGATGAGGCCAGACAGTTAGCAGAGCGAGCACAGGCTCAGCTAGCAGATGTACAAGCACAGTTGACCACTGCGTAGGCACAGATCACATTGCTGACTAGCGAGAGGGATGAGGCCAGGCAGCGAGCACAAGTACAGTCAGAAGATGTATAGAAGTCGGCCTAGATGTAGGCACAGATTACTGCCTTGACTGTAGAGCGAGATACTGCCAAACAGGTAGCAAAGACAGCACAGGCTACCGCAGAGAGATTGCAGAGAGTGGCCGATGGGACCTCTATGGAAAATTACATGCGAGAGGTTATGCGGGCAGGTGCAGAGATTGAGTTCTATAGGAGCCAATACCATGAGTTTTTCCCCCCAAAGCAAAGAGTCAGTTATGCCCAGTCCCATTCAGAGAGGACTCGTTCGAGGACATTGAGCAGAGGTGTGACACAGCCTCCTCCGAGGGATCGGAGGGATCCGATAGATCCTGGGTCAGCGAGCGGTGGTGGTGATACTGGTGCGAGACTTGCTCCTTCTGGTGCGAGTACTACTTGAGATTCTTGTGTGTACCTTTTGATGTACTTTGAGAGATATATATAGCCATTTTTTTTTATATGATGTTATCTTCATCCTTTTCAGACTTCATTGTATACTTGACACTTGATGAGATATATATGTGCAGTGGTTTTGATTGATCTATGATGTGTTCTACATGATTTATGTGATAGATGCATTTTAATTTCTATGTTTTATGATGATTATTATACTAGATGGGATAGATGCATTTATGATGATGTGATTTTTTTAATTTATTTTTTATTTTTTTGTGTTTTATGATATTGATGATGTATGTATTTTCTAATGAAATGCAACGTATGATATGTAAAATGAGATGTAAATGAATGATGTATGTATGATCTAATGAAATGCAATGTATGATATGTAAAATATGTTTATAAAATTCTATGTTTAGACAATATGTGAAATGCAAATGTATATGGTATGCAAAATGTGATGTACATATGATGTATGTATGATCTAATGAAATGTTTGATGTGGATGCATAGGATAAAATAAAATAATATGAAATGAAATGAGATGTATGTGTGTTTTATTTGGGATGAGAAATATACAATCTAGTGAATGAAGGAAGTTTAATTGAATGTCATATAATGTTCATGAAATTCAATGGATGTTGAATATGACATATGTGAAATATGATAAAAGATACTATAATGTATGATGAGATGTTTTAATTAAATGTAATCTATATGTGAAATATATGATGAAATTATAAAATGCATTCTATATGTATGCAATGAATGATGATTTTGCAACTATATGGTAATAACAATGTGATGAGATGTAAATATGATATATATAAAAATATGAATGATGAGATAATGAAATATAATGTGTATATGATATCACGAAATGAGATGTTTATTGTAAAATTTATGATGAGATGAAGAAATGGTTTTATATGCATGTCATTATGAAAATTGTATGTGTCAAGTATACTCAATCTTTAATAAGAAAAGATAACATTATTTGCAAATGAATCTTTGTAACTTGTGTAACCAATACTCTACAGATGTATTATTATGAATGCAATCTATTTTTATCATGCAAACCTATTTTATCAATGCAACTCTAAGTGTCATTTCAACAATCTTTTTATTTTGCTTTGTATCATCACTGAGCTTTGAAAATGTTGAAAGCGAATACAAGCATCAATGATACAATATAAGTTCATGATGACCTGAGTATTTCTTTCATGATTTTTGATATTTGCAAGCGAACATAAACATCAAGGTATAATTAAACCGAGATGACTTGAGCATTTCTTGCGTAAACAGACAAGAATTAATCATTTTCTTAAGTGAATCGGAATGTCATCCATGATACTTGGAAGAGCACTTCCCATGACAATTCACAAAATAATAATGACTAACTCACAAACATCAAACAAAGAAAAGTATCATTCTCCTTCCTTGCTTCTCTAGTTCAATACATCATCGAGTAGCTCCAAAGAAATGATAAGCAAATGATAAAATGAAAAGTACAACAATTCAAATTCTACTTTAAAGTATTTTCAAATCATTATTCAGATTAGATCATCGATGTTGAAATTGTGTGTGCTGATGTGTGCATAATATTCTCAGACGTTTGACCAAAGAACTAACCTAAAGACTTATCCTAGGGGCCTCGAGGGCTGATCAAAGATTAGCATTGCCTACGTTATACACACAGAGACCACGTAGTTCGACCTACACAGACTCTATTTTTTGCGTTTTGCAATTTTAAGAATGTTTTTTTTTTTTTTTTGGATTTTTTGATGTTTTTGGATTTTTGACGGATTTTCTAATGTTTTTGGATTTTGACAAATTTTCTGATGTTTTTGGATTTTGACAAATTTTCTGATGTTTTTGGTTGCTTTTCAAGTATTGCCACTCGGTGTTGTCATGTGTGATTGCCTTTCCATTTAAGCTCAAAGTCCATTGTACCAAATAACTCTAGGATGTTGCCCCCAAGCTAGGGTAAGACATGATAACCTTGCCATGATATGGATAGTGATAATAATTTTCTCAAATGATAGATGGAAATGATAATGAAAGGAAACAATCATAACAAAATCGTACCCAATAGATAGAAGAGCTAGTTGAAAATCACAAGTAGCGCATGTTTACCAAGTTTTCACCACTTGTTTTTATTGTGTCTTTTTATATATATATATATATATATATTTCATTTTTTTTTACTTTTCCTGTCATCATGACGCCTGTTTGCTAGGTTTTCATCAAGACAACCTTACCAACCGTGCACTAGGTATCCTCAAGTATAGAATCGCCTGAGATGGATGTTGTTCATGGGCTCCTCCAACATATCTCCTTCTGGTGTAGACAGTCGGTATGCTCCTGATCCATAGACTGATATAATGACATAAGGCCCTATCCAGTTAGGTTCAAACTTTCCCTTCTTTTCTCTGTTTGCTTGATTTCTAGGGTTTTCCCGTAGGACCAAGTCTCTGATCTGGAAGACTCTAGGCTTAACCCTGTGATTATAGTTCCTAGACATTCTTTGTTGATAGGCTATCAAATGATTGACAGCTTGTTGTCGATGTTCATCAAGTAGCTCTAATTCTTGAAGTCTAGAGATCCTGTAATCCTCATCTGAAATGAGTCCCTTTAGTGAAATTTGAAGGGATGGAATTTCTACCTCGATAGGTAGTATTGCCTCTGATCCATAGACAAGAGCATATGGTGTAGCTCCTGTTGGTGTCCTGATGCTAGTCCTGTAAGCCCAAAGAGCAGGGTTTAGCTGAACGTGCCAATCACGCCCTACCTCATTTACAATCTTCTTGAGAATCTTTAGGATTGTTTTGTTTGAAGCTTCTGCCTGTCCATTACCTTGAGGGTAATAAGGGGTTGAAAAGCGATGTTGGATGTGGAACTTTTCACACAGCTCTTGGACATCTTGGTTCTTGAAAGGCCTGCCATTATCTGTGATGATCGACTGGGGTATCCCATATCTACAAATGAGATAATTAAGTATGAAGGATGATATCTGCTTCCCAGTGATTGTGGTTAAGGGGACTGCCTCCACCCATTTTGTAAAATATTTTGTTGCTATGATAATGAACTTATGTCCATTAGATGAAGATGGGTTAATTTTCCCTACCAAGTCCAATCCCCACTAACAGAAAGGCCATGTAGATGCAAATGGATGGAGCTCCTATGCTGGTGCATGTTTAAGATTGCCATGAATCTGACATTTTTGACATCTCTTAACAAACTGATAAGATTCTTGCTCCATGTGCGGCCAGTAATATCCCAAACGAAGGAGTTTCTTGGCTAAAGATAATCCACTTGAATGTGTGCCACAAATTCCTTCATGGACCTCCTGTAAAGCAGAAGCAGATTCATTATGTTCTAAACAACGTAAAAGAGTACCATCTAGGCCTCGACGGTAAAGGGTGTTAGCAATAATGATATGTTTGGCGGATTGGCGTATGAAGTTGCACTTTTGGTTGTGAGAAAGATCTAGCAGTCGGATATTATCCTTTAGGTAAGTATAAATGTCTCCATAAATGGAAGATTGGGCACTATCCAAAAGGCTTATGGTTTGTGATTTGGGATTTGTGTATGCAGGATTTGATACTTGTTCCACAATAAATCGATAACGATCTTGTGTTTCAGGCATTTGTAAAAGAGATGCTATTGTGGCCATGGCATCTGCTGCTTTATTCTCTGATCTTGGTATCTGCTCAAATTTGATATCTATGAAGTATTTCCTTAGATCATCTACCAGTCTCTTGTATAAAATCAGTGTGTTATCCTTAGTTTGGTAATCATTGTTGACTTGATAGATGATTAACTGAGAGTCTCCATACACCTGTAGCTCTGTGATTCTCCAGTCAATAGCTACTTTAATTCCAATGAGTAAAGCTTCATATTCTGCCACATTGTTAGTGCAAGGGAAGGTAAGCCTGTAAGATTGTGGAATTGTGTGCCCAAGAGGTGTGACAAATAAAATTCCTGCCCCTGATCCATGTTGTGTGTAGGATCCATCAAAGTAGAGTTGTCATGGTTGTGTTGTAACATTGAGGATAGCAGCATCAGGAAATTCCATGGTCATAGGATGACTGTCTGACAATGGAGCTTCTGCTAATTGGTCGGCAATGACTTGTCCTTTGATAGCTCACCTTTCAACATAATCAATGTCAAACTCACTGAGGAGCATGACCCACTTTGCCAACCTTCCTGTTAAAGCTGCTTTGCTGAGTCTCTGAGGGGATCATCTTGCAATGAGCTTCTTGATAAAGGTGGGAGAGTGAGTATATAGTGTCGAATTACAGTTGTAAATACTACCGCTAAGCATGATTTTTGATGAAGGTGTAGCTTTACTTCATGTCCATTGAGTGTCCTCAATATATAGTATATTGCCTGTTCCTTTCCTTCTTTGTCTTCTTGTGCTAGCAAGGCTCCCAAAGAGATATCTGTTGTTGTAATATATAGCAATAATGGCTTGTCTTCACTGGGTGGTACCAAGATTGGTGGTGTCATCAAATAATGCTTGATTTGATTGAAATTACTCTCACATTGTTCACCCCATTTAAAAGATACATTTTTATGCAAAAGATGGTTGAATGGATGACACCGATCTACTAGTTGAGAGATGAATCTTCTGATGGACTGTAGTCGGCCTTGTAGAGATCTCAATGTGCTGATATTCTTAGGAGGTGGCATTTCCATAATGGCTTTAACTTTTGCTGGATCTACTTCAATTCCTTTTGTAGAAACTATGTATCCAAGGAGTTTTACTGATGTTACTCCAAAGGCACATTTCTTAGGATTTAATCTGACTTTGAATTTTTCCAACCTGTCAAATATTTTGGCCAGTATCTCTAGATGTCCTTTCTCTCGTAAGATTTGGCTAAGATGTCGCCCACATAGTCCTCTGCGAAGGTGTGCATCATGTCATGGAAGATTGTTGTCATAGCTCGCTGGTATGTAGCTCCAGCATTCTTTAACCCAAAAGGCATGACATTCTAGCAAAAGGTGCCCCATGGACATGTAAATGATGTCTTTTCTTAGTCCTCAGGAGCTATTTTGATCTGATTGTATCTTGAAAATCCATCCATGAGTGATAGCATTTGATGGCCAGCTGTTAAATCTACAATCATGTCTATATTTGGCAAAGGAAAATCATCCTTTGGACATGCTCTATTTAAATCCCAAAAATATGTACATATTCTGATGGTGTGATATGGTTTTGAAATAGGTACAATGTTGATATCCATTCAAAGATAATCATAGATCTACAAACCAGCATCTAGTAGTTTCTTTCCAAATCATCTTTTGACTAATAATGTAAATACGTGATGCATCTTTCGCCATGTATCGGGTTTAGTGCTAGCCAAAGATAAGTGATGCATAATAAGATATGTGTCTAAGCTCCCATGTCGAGAAGGACTACAAAATTGATGCATCAGTCCTTTCAAAGAATTTGATAAAATCCGCTTTTCAGATCCGGCTATGGATGCTGCCAGTGTAGCATTCTCCTGGCCAGGCTAATATCAATAGACTGTGTGGGTTCCACCAACAGTGATGATCTTTTGTGGTAATGTTGTGGGAGGATGTCAAGCCTTCCATCCTTTGGCGCCTCGATGAGGTTTTCACCATTGGATGCGTTCTTTTTTTTTTACTATTTTAGGATCTACTACTACCATAGAATGGTTTTCACCATTAGATCCATTATTTATTTCTATACTTTTGCAACTAGAAGGCTTGGCACCCTCCTGCCTAAAAGTGTCATTAAAAGAAGCATTGGTAGAACAAGTATCGGATTCCGCACAGCAAAGGTAGTTAATGATAGCAGAGTCATTGTCAAAAACGGGGAGATTGATGGGGTGTTGGGGTTCCCACTCGATAAGCTCGGGATGCAGTAAAGGAAATGAATCATTAGATGGGTTGGGGTCAGCAATTGTGAAAGCTCGGACGGAAATGTCGTCAAAGTTGTCAGTGGTTATGTTGAGGCCTACGAAGGTATTTTCTTCTACATCATCTATTTCATTCGATGTCTATTCGTCTTCACTTGAGTCATTGAAATTTTGTGATTCAAAGACAATAGGATTAAAACTCGAGCTTTGACCCTCCTCACGTTTGGGTGTATACTTTTGGATAACATCAATCTAAATATCTTCATAGGAAACATCTGATAAGTTGTCCCACTCATATTCATTTGAATATGTTTCGGAGTTATCTCTCATTTGAAGAATACGCTCCACAGTTCTATTGGTGAGTTCTGCTCTTGCTTTTTCTATGTATCCTAGTCTAGTTCTGCCATTTTGCTGAAGTGTTAAAGGTTGGGTTGGTGTTGTTGTGCCTTGTTCCCTTGATTTAAGAGAGTCCTGTCCTTCTATGTATCCTAGCCCATTTGTGTTATTATGCTGGACTGTGAGAACTTGGATTGGTTCTGTTACACTTTGTTCCCCTCATTCAAGAGGTCCTTGTCTTGCTGTATATCCTAGTCCAGTTTTATCCTTATGTTGGAGCATGAGTGGCTGGATTGGTTTTGTTATACCTTGTTTACAAAATAGTTTTTCCCTTTCCATATTGATTTGTTTCTATGACAACATTCGCAGAAGTGGAAGCCTCCTCATGTTTATAAAGCCAATTGAGTATAGCCTTATCCTCTGATTCTTCATCTAAGTTTCCGGCCTTCAAAAATCTACCATCTAATGCTGTTGTGGATTGTGCTGATTCTTGTGTGGTTGTAGATGGCTGTCCATATATTTTTAAAGAGGGTAACATCTGTGATAGATGGAAAGAGTGTCCGACACCATATTCACCCATTCCTTTGTCACTTAGCTGTACTTTGTTGGTGAATTGGTGTGAGAGTGAAGCCAATTGTTCTTCAACATTTGAAGGACTAGATTGTGCCACCTTGATCTCTTGTGATTTTTGTTGTTTTGGAAGCCACTTTGATATGAAGCTTTGTTGTTTCTCACCATTAGATGAATCTGATGTGCTAGCTTCTCTGTTGTGAGGTATTATTGTATCCTGAGATGTTTTCAATGCATAGCAAGCTTGGGTGACATTATAGTCTGCTGTGATTGTTACCTCTTGTCCATTGACGGGAAATTTCAGACATCGATGATAGGTGGAAGGTACTGCTTGCATATCATGAATCCAAGGACGTCCCAATAGTATGTTGTATGTCAGTTCCCTATCTAAGACTTGAAAAACCACATTTTTGACAATAGGTCCCACTTGAATGGGTAATATGATCAATCCTTTAGAGGATCTTTCCTCCTCATCATATGCTTTGATTGTGATTTTTCTTCTTGTATCAATGGCTTCATCTAAGTATCCTAGTGCACGAATCAGCTTTAAGGTACAAATATTTAAACTAGCCCCTCCATCTATCAGGACACACTTTACACGGTATTTATGGATGAGGACTTCAATGTGAAGGGCGGAATTATGTGGATGGGTGAGTGATACATCATCATGTTCAAAAAATGAAAGGCAATGAGGTGTAGATAGATGTCCCACCATAGCTTGAAATTGACATGCATCCAAATTGTTAGGTACCGTGGTTGATACAAGAGCTTGCCTAAGAACCTCTTTGTGTGATGGGGAGATCTTTAGAAGTTCTAAGATAGATATTTGCGCCGGTATTTTCTGTAATTGATCGATGAGATTATATTGATTGGAGGGAGGATCCACAGATTGGGATGATAATGATGTTCCTTTCAATATAACTTTGGATTGTGCCCTTGTTGTGGCATTAACCGGTTGGTACTCTTGTTTCCCTTTGAGTGTGATTACATTAATTTGGTTTTCAGATTTGTCCATATGTTGTACCAAATTAGTAGGTGTAATGTCATTGTTTCGATTGATTTGATTGCATAACTCCTCATCCTCCTTGACAACAAAAAGACAAAGGATTGTTGTGTCATAAACATAACCGACATTCTTACCTTTGTTGTTTGGGGAAGAGGATTCTCCCTTCTGATAATTGGGTAGAGGACTTTTGAATGTTGTATGATCTTTGTTTGTTTGGTGCCCCTCTACAAATACTTTCTTTTGTTCTATAAGGTCTTGCACCGCATGTTTTAACTGCCAACAATTTTCAGTCATGTGGCCTTTATTTTGATGGTAGTTACAGTAATGTGAGTCATTCCACCATGATGGTTTGACTTGAGGGTCTCAATTCCTAGCCTCTTGTACTTGAATAAGTTTTTCATCTAAAAGTTCTTTGAGGACTAATTCCAATGATTGCCCTAATGGCGTGAATTTTCGTTTATTGGATGGTCATTGGAATGATTGGGTTTTTGTTTCTCCATTGTTTTGATTATTCCCTTGATCACTACTTTGTTTGACATTAGAATCATTGTTTTGTTTGTTTGTAGTGGTTGGTGTCAAGGTGAATACTGGTTTGGATGTGTGTGTATCGATTATGGTATCAGTATTCTTATTCTTTTGCCAAAATCTTGGCTTTTCATTGTTGTTGTTAGAGGAATTGCTATTGTTTGAACCTTCAATGAAGTGTTTGATTGTTCCTCTTTTGATTAGAGCCTCTTCGATTTTGAGCCCCTTTTCGATAACTTGTTCAAATGTAGATGGACATTGCAAGTCCAATCTATAATTCATTTCATCCACTAGGTTATCAATGAACATCTCTATCTTCTCCTCTTCAGGAATAGATCTAGGGTATTTAGCAAATAGCCTTCTCCATCATTGGAGAAAGGAAAGAAACTTTTCACCCTTTGCTTGTTTGGTGTTGTAGAGTTCTTTTAGGGTCACCCCGTGTTGGATGTTGAATGAGAAGTGTGTTATGAACCTATTGATCAGTTCTTCAAAAGATTGGATCCCGGATTCCATTTTAGAGAACCACTCCATGCAAGTGTTTCCTAAGCTTCTTGGAAACAATCGTAGTAAGTAAGAGTCCTCGTGTGCGAACTCTATGCTTATGGTTCTAAATTCACGTATGTGATCAATTGGATCGGTTCTTCCATTGTATTTGTTGTACGTCGGGTATTCACAATACCGTGGAAATGGTATCATGTTAATGCTTTGGTCAAATGGATAAGGGAAAATATCCTGTAAGGAATATCTTTTTGTTGGCCCTTGTTGGATGTTTTGAAACTACAGTTGTAATTGTTGGATTTGTCTTGTCAAAGCATCTACTTGATTTGGATTTTCTATACTAGTTGCCTTAGGTGTGGTCATTTCCTTGAGTTGGTTGACGTCAAAGTCTTTAGGAAGCTTAGCACCTTTGTCAGCTAATAACAAAAGATACTTTTCCATATCTTTCTCTAACATCTTTTCCATAAACTTATGGAAATGAGGGTCTTGTTGAACTTTCTCGATTTCTTCTGCAATTATTTCTTTCTCTTGTGAATTAGTGAGAGGATCAGTGTTGTTGTATCATCCCCAAGGGTTTTCTTCAGCCATGGCTGCTATTCTTTCATTTTCTTCTTGGTGTTGTCTTTGATATGCTGATCATGTGAAAATAGGCATACAAACTTTAAAGTTTTACTCTAGACTTTGATCTTGGATTTTTGATTTGATAAGTGTCATTTTTAATGAAGTTTTTGATAGAACTACGTTAAAAATCTGATTTAGTTGTGTCTAGTTTCCTGATGAAAGGATGATAAAATCCTTGATAGGGAAATTTTGACACAAAAATCTCAGGTTAGTGATGATTGATAAGGACACTTTGCAAGATGTTTCAAGACCTAGGCGTAATAGTAAAGTTTTCTTTTTTTATGATTTTTTTTCAAGTGTTTCAGACTATGGAAAAATGTTTTGGACTAATAAAAACCTTGTTTTTGATGTTGGCAACCTAATAGACTGTCTTACTAACTCTCTATTTTTTTGACTTTTTGGAGCGCTAAAATAGAGCTCTAAGGCGCTAAAACAGAGCTACAACGAGCTAAAACAGAGCTACAACGCGCTAAAACAGAGCTACAATGTGCTAAAACAAAACTCTGACGCGCTACAGAATGTCTCTGGGGTGCTACAGAAAACTTATCTTACTCTATGAAATTCACTTGGTCTTGTAGCGTATTGTATGGCCGGTTGTGGGATGTATTCTGGATGAATTCGTTGACTATGATTGTGGTGTTGCCTAAGAGCCCTTCTTTGATAAAATGCTTGTGAATCTAAGGGATCTACAACATAGTCGTTTGTATAACCTCTAGAGAAATCGTGATATCTATGAATAAAGGTCCTATGTTGGAGTAGAACCTTTCTGCTTTGATATAAAAATCGTTGCTTTCTCAAGAGTTGTTTGTATGTAAGCATTTTCTTTGGCTTTCTGATTCGTTTGACAAGAGACTTCTTGAAAAATTTGGTGGATACCCAATCTCGAATCATGAGAATTTCACAAGTGTTTGATTTGAATATTTTTGTGATGATCTTATCTAAATTTAATGAAGGAAACACAACAAGCAAGAATAGAAGAAGGATTTAAAATCCTAGACCCAAACAGATAGTATGTTCAAGAACTAAACATGGTTCTTCTGATTTTCACCGGCTCATAACAAGATAAGACAATCTCAAACAACACTACCTTTGTGAGACAAAAGGTCATTATTATATAATTAATGGCATTCCATGAACGCTGGCTGACCATTAATACCCATAAGCCACCCCTAGAGGGTTCCGTGGCTTTTTGTTCTTTTCAGTGACTTCAGAGGATCGGCGGGATACCTGATCCCCCGAGTAAACAACAAATTCCTGAAATTATATGGTGAGTGCTTGATAGTGATTCTTCCCACCCCGCATCACCGCATTACAACGGAACTGATAAGCTGCTTCTATTTCTAGGTTCTTAGATAGGGTTTCCGTCGAGCGAAATGGATAAACTCGAGAGGACCTCCCAATCTTTAACAAGACTTTGATGGTTATCCCCAGCATACTCATTAAAAGAGGGTTTCCCCAAATTCACATAAATTTTGAAGTGGGTTAAATGCTATGGCTTTGTTGAAACCCCACTCAAATGCCCCTCAGAGGGGTGAGAGTACTTTTTCCCACTACGGCAGACTTGTCTAAAGGTTTTATCAAAGCTTGAAAATACGTAAAGTAAAAAGTGAGTCTGGTATTCTGATGCACCCAGTTAAGGGGAGAGCATAAACCTATCACCAAAGACAAATCAACAAATTTGTTTAATTTTTAAAACCCAAAAAACAATTTGCTAAACTATACGAAGATATTGCTCCATAGAAAACATGGTGTCCATTTTTAATCCAATAGCAGCAAATGTGAAGTGTCTATCCTAAGATTGATAAATTTTTATCCGTTTCTATACTAGGATTGATAAATTTTAACCATTTCTATCCTAGGATTGATAAGTTTTAATCTGTTTCTATCCTAGGATTGGTAAATTTTAATCAAAAAGATCAAAAGATGACTTTCTGGCCGCGGATGTGTCGGATCCAGAACATCAATTACACAGTGCAAAATAAAATTTTCGGCGCGCTAAAACAAAAAGCTGACGTGCTATGAAATTTACCTGTCGCGCTGTAGAATTTCCTTGGCGCGCTATAGAATCTATCAGAAACGCTGGAGAATCAGGCTGACGCGCTAAAACAGTTGTCAGGTGCGCTGTAATTTTTCTTTGACACGCTGTAGAATCTGCCCGTCACACTATAAAAAACCTCGATTACGCTAAAGAAACACGCCGAACCTGTATGACACTTTTCAAAAAAAAAAGTTGTAAAATATGGGGTTATGCCCCACGGTGGGTGCCAAAATGAAAGTGTAAAAATGAGAAAAACAATCTAGAATGTATCTACACTTCTAAATAAGACATTGCATCAGGATTCAAGAGACTTAAACTTAATTTAAACTAAGAATCTTCAGAAATCTGTCCTATTGCTCTCTAACTCTAAAGATCTCTCTAATCTACTTTGCTCTCATATTTAAGTAAGCTAATAGATTATTGAAATGACACTTAGAGAATGAGAATTCAAACTATTTCTATTCCTATATGATTTAATAATGAAAAAAACTATTGTGGCAGCCATGACTGTGAATGCTAAATGCTTGATGAATGCTTGATGGTTGATCCCAATTGCTGATTTCTTGAATGCTTGATTGCTTGGAATACCTGCAGAGTAAGATTGCACAAATTAGGATCCCTTTCCCGTAGCCAGAAACCTGTATTTATAGATTTCACGGCACACATTTGTGAAAGGGCACAGGATAAAAGGCTGGGATTTCCTCTGGTGAATTGTGTGGTGAGAGATGAAGATTCTTGAGATTTCCATGGAGATTGTTCCTCCCCACAAAAGCATCAAGCCAAAGGATAGGAGAAGGAGAGAAGAAAAAGGCTTTCCTGTGACAGCCTTTCACAGCCTTTCACAGCCATTCCCGTAAATGCACAGGAGTTGGTTGTTGAAATATTTAATAAAACTGAATAGTTCAATTTTATTGTTGAGATTTGATGAGGTGGAGGATTTGAGAATATTTTAAATATTTTATTTAATTTATTCAAAATATGAGAGAAATGAGATATTAATTTAAACAAATAAACTATAGTAGCTTATTTATTAAATTAAATGTGGAATGATTAATTAATTTAAACAAAGTATGTAATCTTTATTTAATTAATTAAAGTCGAATAATGTATTTAAAATAGAAAATAAGAAAAATTGATGATAATAATAATTAAATAAAACAAAGTATTTAACTTTGCTTATTTAATTAAAATTAGAATAATAGAAGAAATTAGAAGAAATAAATATGAACTATATAAATAGTAGAGAAACAACAGATTAATTAATCAAATAAATGTATTTAATTAATTAGACCATTTTTAAGTGTATACAATAACAACTATAGAAACAAAAGGAGAAGATAGAACACACAAATTTCTAATTTAAGAAAGAAAAAATAACTATTAATTTGGCCCAGGCATAAAGCCATTCCGGAGGGAGAGGATGGGGTACATAAAGTTATAAATTAAGAAAGAAAAATAAATAATAATAAACATAAAACGAAATTGTCCCTTACTATTTTTAAAGATTAAATAAATTAAATGTTAGATGAGAACGAATATTACATTCCCGGCAACGATTCTGCCGTTAACAAGCTTATCGGCGAAACTTAACCTTCCCATCGGATCGGAATATTTAATTTCCGGCGAAGTTCTAACTTTGGGATTCCCGAAAATAAAACAATAATATTCGTATTCGGGAATTGTCAGTACGTTTGAATTTTTTAAATTAAATTGTGCAGTAATTATTGTTTTCATTTTCGCCGTTTGTTTTAAATGCGAACGTGATCCGTGCCAAGCCACTTAGCCTGCAAAATCATATTAAACAATGTTTTTTAAGAATATTTTCGAAAACACCTTATGAATAAGATTGATATTGAATTTTAAAATGAGAAAATAATATTTGTATTGGAAAATGTATCATAATGAAATTATGAGGAAAATAAAATAGCTATAAAGGATCTTCAATACCTTGGAATTTTTTTATTTTTTATTTTAAATATAATAATTAGTTTATAAGTAACATTTTTTTTCAAATTTCATTTATGGTATTTTATATTTTGATTTATTTTATTTTAAATTTGTAAATATATTATTTTTTTAATTTTGGATTAAGTTTGTGAATACAAATTTATTTAAGTTACTTTCTTTGAAAATAAAAATAATAATTTATGATTTTATAATTATTTTATTAAGTAGTTGTTGTAAGTTAAATTAATATATATTATTAATCTCTGAGTTTGGTGGTTGTATTTAAGAACATTTATTCACTCATTTGAAAGCATGTTGAACTATGAGAAGAATATCTAAATCTAAAAATAATCATTTCTAGAGTTGTCTAGTTATCCTAAAGCCATTGTGTGCTTATTTGGTGTCTTTGAGTCTTTTACCTATAGTCATAAAATTTGTCCACTAGAGGTTTAATGAAGGATAACTTTACCCTTCCAATCGCGCAAAATCTCCAAAAATGTTTATAAACACCACTTATCTTTACAGGCATTTAGATGAAAATTATCAAGGTAAGTAAACCTCCACAACCCACATTCTACTAGATTAGATCTATAAGTTTCAAATCAGATTGTACATATGCATTAATGAAGATTTATTCCAAATTTTCATTAAATAATCTAATTAAAAACAATCATTATACAATAAACAATTTTAAAAATTCAAAATATCTATGCATCAACTTATATCATCTATTAAAGCACTTCTCTATTATTAAATTTTGAATTAAATATCACATTTAATTTAGTTCAATCTCACATTGAATTTTAATAATTTCAATTACCACTCACATCAATTCATCCAAATTAATTGCTTGCTAATTGAATGTATTTATTTAATTCCCTAACATAATTATGAAAAAAGTTAGCTACAATGACAAACAAGGTCGTAATGACCTTACATGTTAACAAAAATACATAAAATATATATACGATCAAAATAACAAAATTTAAGAACTCTATAAAGTCATTGTATTTGTGTACATGGTTATTATCATTTAATTACAATGTATAATACTTATATATTTTAATAAATAAAATATAATTTAGTAAATAAAATAATAGATAATAAATTAAATATATAATTATGATAGAATATAAATCTATAATAAACAACAAGTTCGATATGTTATTTACATAATTAAAGATTTATGTGTTTTATTAAATATATTATATTGATTTATATATTATTCAATTTGTATGTATTATATATTTAATAAATAATTTTAACAAAATAATTATATATTTTCATAAATAAAATAGTAAAAAATTATCATTGTTGTAAATGAAATAATAGATAATATTTTTAAAATTAAATATAAATAAGATAATATCATTAATATGTTATATCAAATATTTATTTTGAATTATATTTTATTTAATTAAATTTATAATATAAAAATTATTTTTATAAATATAAATTAATATATTTATATTTAGAAAAAAATTGTAAAAATATCGAAATATCATTTTATTTAAAGTATAAATAAAAAGAAGTGAAGTACCTAACTTGATTGTCTAAAATCTTATCTTCTTATAGGTAAGAGATCATAAGATCTAGAGTATAAACCCTATCTTTTAAATTATTTTTTACCGTAGAATCTGTACTGCGTAAGGACTATTTAAGATTCGTTTCCTACAATTTGTCGTCTGTGAATTTGTCGTTGTCTTATCAGAACTTTACAAGGGCATTCCTCCTATAAATTCGACGGCTTGCTGAGAAGGAAGCAACGGTATTACTACTATTAATTCGGTCCCCAGTTAAGAAGGAAGTATCTGAAATGGAAAATTCTGACTTAATGTTGAAGCTTCTGATTGCTGGTATTCTCATCGGTATTAGCCTGATAGGGTTCAGGCTAAGGTCATCAAGGAAACTGAGACCAAAAGGTCCACCTGGTATGTTTGCTCTGTACATCTATACTCTGCTATTCGTGATCTTTTTTCTTTTTGGTTTCCATTTAAGTTCATTTTTCTGTATTACTTTCAGTTTGAGTTCATAGGATTTACTTCCCAGTCCTATATTTGGGTTATTTGTGTCAATCCAGCCATTAATATAATTTCACATAATTTTGTGATTAACTCTGTTATATGGGGGCAAATACAGCTGTGCCGGGGTTACCTGTGCTGGGAAACCTGCTTCAGCTGAGGGAGAAGAAGCCTCATCACACATTTACACAATGGGCCAGAAAATATGGTCCTATTTATTCTATTCGCACTGGAGCCAATCCTTTAGTTGTTCTCAACTCATCACAGCTTGCAAAAGAGGTAAACAAGAATCGCCATCTTTTTGTTAATGTTGTCTCTTATTCGGCATAATTAATGGTGACTGCAATCCCATTTCACCTGTCAAATGATCACAAATCAAAAGGGGTTTTCATACAAAGTTGTTAAATACAGAGAACTGCTTACCTGTAAAAGGATCTAAGTTAGAAGACATTTTCAACCAAAGTTGCTAAATATAAAGCACTGACTACAGTCTGGTAGAAGCAACACACATTTCCTGTCAACTATCATATAGCTGTTTTCATTCTATAATTCCTATACAAAGGAGATTCCTTCTGAATCGTTATTTTTCATTTTGTATGTCACGCAGAATATTTTGCTTCTTTTTTGAAATTATTTCTGTATTCTACTGTTTCCATACACAGAATATTTTGCTTTTCTTTCTTTTTTGATGTGACAAAACATCCTTAATATGATTCCTATTAGTATGATGCGAAATTGCATTCCCCTGTTTCTTTCCATTTCCTTTCCTCTGTTAGCCCTAATCCACCCCCTCCGCTTCAACTGCCAGAGCTTAACCTGATCACAGAAAAAAAAATTATTTGAATCCCCTCCTTTTAAATCAGCTGATGAAATTTGAAATGCCAGGCCATGGTCACCAAATACTCGTCCATTTCAACCAGAAAACTCTCAAAGGCCCTGGAAATTCTTACCAGGGAAAAGTGTATGATTGCCATGAGCGATTATGGGGACTTTCACCGCATGGTAAAGAAAATGGTGCTCAATAACCTGTTGGGCTCTACAGTTCAGGTAATTACTTAAATTTCTTGTCAGATAAATTGCTTTTGGGGGTTTGGAGGGAGGTAAAAGTTGTGCCATCATTTGTAGGGTTTGCTTCATTTTGATCTGTCTGTTATTTGCAGAAACAGAATCACCAGCGTTCTCTTAGAGATTGTATGATGCAGAATATGGTAAGTAAAATATATTCTGAGCTGCAAGCTCTTCAGATCACTGTCGGGGTCAACATAAGGCAGATTATCGTCAACGAATTGTTTCCCTTGGCTCTGAAACAGGTGAGTAATTCTAAGAAAATAACCTGTGTCTATCTACCATGCAGGATGCAGCTATTACTCAAATAATTATTAATTTTTAAAATCCAAAATACTATATTCTAAAATTCTTAATTAGAATTAGTGTCTTGCAGTTATAGGATGCTTTCCCCTGTTTGTAATGAGGTTTTAATAGGCATGCATGCAGTTCTGAAGTGTCTTTTGCGATGAAGTTCTATTAGTAGCCTTGTAGGTACTTTAGGATTTTTCAGTGGCACATTTATGGAATTGGATGAGAATGGTAATTTTCTTACTATTTGTGAGAAGGGATTTTTGGATTTTCATTTTCAAGAGGGAGTAAACAAATACTCTCATCCTCAACATTATTTAGATATTACTATTTGTAAAAGCTTTTTATGTATTTTTTAAATTTTGGTTTTTTTTAATTAACATTTATTTATAATTGTGGGAAGATCTTAGGTCACGATGTTGATTCGGTATATGTGGAGGAACTGGCAACTAACATGTCTAAATGGGACATATATGAGAAGATTGTGATAGATCCAATGAAAGGAGCTATTGAAGTGGACTGGAGGGATTTCTTTCCTTACTTGAGATGGGTTCCACACAATACCGTGCAAGAGAACATGAAACAAGTAGACAAAAAAAGAAATATTGTGGTAAGAGCTTTAATTGAAGACTACAAGAAGCTGCCTACTTCTTCAAAGGTTAGTGGTCAAATTTGCTATGCTTTTCTAATGCATATTTTAATCTTATACATATTAGACCTAGTCAAAGAAGTAGGCTTTCAAATAGCAATGATAGGAATCATATGGTCTCAAAATCAAGGAGATATTCAATGTGTACTATAAATTTTGTTCACAACTACTTGATTTTGGATTTTGAATTTGGCTTTAACTACTACTATTTTTTAATAGTACATATATGTTTTAATTTTGTTTAGAGGCATTATAGACACTCTCTCTTGACTTATTGTACTAAAACTTATCTTTAATTCCATTATCTTTTATGATTGTAAATATTAATATTAATTTTATTTTTTTCCCAAAACCACTAAAATAGCTTTGATACTATTGTTTGCTAGGATCCAAATTGTTATCTGGACATACTACTCAAGGAGGGTGCACACCTAACCGATAAAGAGTTGGAGATGTCAATATGGGAGCCATTGATTGAGGCGTCTGATACAACCCTTGTAACTATAGAATGGGCCATGTTTGAACTCTCAAAGAACCATCAAGCTCAGGTGAAATCATATAGAAGTAAATAACTTGTTTTTCACAAAATCTAGAGGTTTTGTTTGTTGATCTTCAAATTTGCATGCAGGATCGATTGTATAGAGAAATTCAAAGTGTGTGTGGAAATGAAATCGTTACAGAGGACTACTTGCCTAAATTACCATATCTCAGTGCTGTGTTTCAAGAGACATTAAGGAAGCATCCTCCAGTCCCAATTATTCCTTTGCGATATGTGCATGAGGATGTAGAGTTGGGAGGATTTTTTATACCTGCAGGAAGTGAGGTACAAAATGTAAAACTTGCCATAATTTTTAGTTTGATTTTGACACCGCAAAATATTACAAATTCAAAAAAAAGAAACCTATCTATTCTTTTTATTGGCTTGATTATAAAAAATCATTTTTATTAATTTGAGAGTAGTTCAAACTTCAACCTACTTGCTCTCTAACCTTATTGACACTTAATCAAAAGATTTAAACAAAAGTTCTAGACATGATGTTTGAGGTTTGCTTGAAATTGTTTATATATGTTTTATTTTTCCCTCATATTTTCCAAAAGTATTTGATTTTTTTTGAACCCCTAGTATTTTATTTTCTTGCAATTATGATAACTATGAATTTAAGTTGTGATGTTAACAAGATGTTCTTTTAAAAAACAGATTGCAATCAACATATATGGTTGTCATTATGATGAGAAGGAATGGGAGAACCCAGAGGAATGGAATCCAGAGAGGTTTGAAGAGTGTAAGAATGGTGAGCTATTGGATCTATTTAGGACAATGGCATTTGGATCAGGTAAAAGGGTTTGTGCGGGTGCAGTGCAGGCCAATTTAATTGCTAACACAACAATTGCTCGTTTTGTTCAAGAATTCAAATGGGAGTTGGCCTTTGAAGAGGAAGATAGTGTTGATACAATTGTCCTCACCACCCACAAACTCCATCCCTTGAAGGCCATCCCCACTCCTAGAGTAAAGCCTTAATAAGTATAGTATCAAAATGCATAGGTATCTTTGTAATGACACTATAAGTTTACCTCATTTTACATTATTCTCTTAGCTTTTTTCTAATATTGTGACATTTACATAACTCACAATGATTGTACTTATAAGTAATCATTCATATTTAAATAAAATGTAAGATAAATATAATTTACAGTAAAAAAATATGAAGGGTTAAAATTTTTTTAATGGAAAAAGTATAGTATTAGAGTTTCTTAATTCTATTTCAATATAAATTCTTCCAAAAACTTTTTCTCTGTGTAATATAATGAGAGTTTCTTAGTTCTATTTGAATATTACTTCAAAAAATGTAACATGGCAATCCCTCACTAAAGTAATTTTTCCTAAGTTTTCACTTTGCGAGTAAATAAACTATGTAGCAATCCTTTGCAATAAAAAATTTATTTTCTTTATTGAGAACAAATGAACATATATGTTATAACAATAATCAACATGGATTCCATTTCAATAAAACAATTTCACAAATTGCAATATTAAGAATGTGTACAAGTACATACATAGCTCAACCGAGCTTCAAAGCAATAGATATAGATGGTCCAAGATCCACCTTTCAAATCTTGGTCTTTTGTCGCCTACTGAGGAGGAGAAGCATCACTCAAGTGCTTTTTCGACAACCATAGACTCATATGCGATCCTCTGTACATCTATCATATGATAGATTTGGCCCTACCCTTCAACGAAGAGATTGGTGGAGGAACCTCGTACAACAACCATACTGAGCGTAGTGTTGTGCCCTACATGACTAGAACTTGTAACCCTACAATCTGGAACTAGCATGCACTACATGGACATGGTGAACTGACAATGGAGCCAAAGGTAATCACACTACTTTGGCCAAAGTGTTCTCACTCAGTACTTCAAGTGATGGCCATTTTATTCACTTACACTACTTAAACTCGATTTGACTTAAGGCCACTATAATCCATGCATAGGTATCTCCTCCAATGGGTAATCTTTAACCCCATAAATAGCCTATCACCTTTCTTATAAACTCTAGGGCATTTCCACTTACAAAGTATATGCACAAGCTCCCTCCCTTCAATAGACAAGCAATCCCAAGAGTAACCCACTAGCTATCTAGTATAATAAAATAACTTTAGCTATGGGTAACCCTTAAGCTACCCTTGCTTAATCATTTCAAGTATAATAATACCTATGACAAACAATCCCTCCTATTATGGAGTAATTATAACACTTCACAAAACAACATAAACAACTTCTATTTTCCTTTCAAAGAAAATGATATAATTCCCTAATGCAAGTAATCTCAATAGATCAAATAAAGCACTCAAGTAATCAATCTTTCATAAAAAAAGACAAATAAAGAAAGATTTATCCTATGTGTCTGTAATACGTTTATCCAACTGACCGATTTGATGCACAACTTTCCAACTGTAACAGCTTACTAGCTTCACTTTGACCTCACAAGCAACACCTCAATGAGACCTCTCT
>VDFB02271358.1:1246738612-1246845378 GCA_007258455.2 Sequoia sempervirens | reverse complement strand
ATGAGGAAGTTTTTCGCTCATGGAGGAGAGCACTTCACTGTAGAATGTCATCCATGAAATACATCAATTGGAACATCAGAGGGCTTAACAACCCCAATAAACATCATTTGATGAAGTGGTTAATTGAGATTGAGACACCAAACATTGTGCTGGTTCAGGAAACCAAATTGTGTGGGGGAAATTTTAGGGATTTGATTCATAGGATACAGAGAAAAGGGGATGGGATTTCCTAGGATGTTGTGGGTTTAGCTAGTGGCCTTGTGGTATTATGGAATAAAAACGTATTTTTTTTCTCTATGGTTGAGTCCAAATAGTTTTATCTTTCTATCTTTTGCAAGGATGTCAAGAATGGCAACCAAGTGCTTATTTCGAATGTATAAGGCCCAAACTCTAAATTTGCACGTCTAAAGGCTTGGGACTACCTACGCACTTTCAAACAGAATCATATTGAAGAGAATTGGGTTGTTGGTGGTGACTAAACAGAATCATATTGAAGAGAATTGGTTTGTTGGTGGTGACTTCAACGCCACTCTGGTTCCTAAGGATAAATGGGGTGGGTGGGCTTTAGGCAACAATGGGTCCATAACCTTTAGAAGTTGTTGTGATGATCTATCTTTGTTGGATATCAAGGTGAGGTCCAGATGGTTTACATGGAACAACAAAAGGGTGGGAGTACACAACATATAGTGTAGGCTTGATCATTTATTCCTTAACTCAGATTGGATTTTGGAGCTGGGGGGTTTCTAATCTGAGGTTCTTCACTATGAGGGATCCGAACACTAGCCCATATCTCTAACTTCAAGAAATCCTAATAAATCGAGAGGCATCCCTTTCAAGATGGATTCCTTCTGGTATGAACACCCTGAGTTTGATGCTTTGGTTGGATAGTGGTGGAAGACTAATCCTAGAGGTTGCAAAAGATACATCATGTATAGCAAGCTTCAGATAATTAAGAAGAAGATGAGAGAGTAGAACAAAGATGCTATGGGTAATCTTTTTTACAAGTGAAAAGTTGAATTGAAGTTAAGAGAGGTAGATTCATTTATATCCTTTCATGGGTACTCCCATGCCTTCAGAGAGAAGGAAACAAAGCTCTTAGGAAAATTGAATCGCATTTTAAGGATGGAAGAGATTTTCTAGCAGTAGAAATATCAAGTGAAATGGCTTAGGGAAGGAGATAAAAACATGATATTTTTCCAACTATCAACAAAAATTAGTAGGCAACACAATAAGATATTGAAAATAAGGAATTATGATAATGTCATCCTGGAAGATATTGAGGCCATATATAGTGAGGGCTTGTGCTTCTTCAAATATATTCTAGGATCCCAAGTCAATTCTGAGTCCCTTAGTCAGGAGGAGATACTTGGTTGCATCCCACATCTCATTACTGATGCCTATAACATTTCCCTTCTCGCTCCTTTCACTTCAAAGGAGATCAAAAATGTTGCCTTCTCTCTTGGAGCCAAGAAGGCTCCAAGGTCGAATGGTTTTCAAGCTAAGTTTTTCCAAAGGTACTATGAACTAGTTGGTGATGATGTGTGGAGGGCTACGAAGGAGTGTAGGGTTCACAGAGTTGTTTTTAAATCATGGAACATGAATTACTTGGCTCTAATCTCGAAGGTTAAGGACCCAGTGTCATTTGACCAGTATAGGCCTATTGTGCTATGTAATGTGGTCGACAAGGTAGTCTCTAAGGCTATGACATTCAGGCTTAGAGAATGTTTGAATTCCATTATTTCTAAAGAAAAAAGTGGCTTCCTCAAATATATATAGATCTTAGATGGTATCATCACTACTCATGAGGTGATTCATTTGATCCAACTAAAAAAGAAAGAAGGGATGCTTATAAAACTGGATATGAACAAAGCCTATGATAGAGTTCCATGGGGCTTCCTGATAGAGGTTATGAGAAGATTTGGTTTCAAAAAATCTTGGTGTTGATGGATTCTTATTTGCATTTCTACGCCTTCGTATGCAATATTGATTAATGGTGTGCCTATAGATTTCTTCAATGCTAAGAAGGGGCTTCGCCAAGGAGACTCATTGTCCCCTTTCCTTTTTCTTTTGATTGGTGAGGTCTTGGGGAGTAAGTTGAAGAAAGAGAAGTGTGAGGGAAATTTGTAAGGTTTGTAGGTCTCGGGAGGATTTGATAATATCACCCTATGCAATTTATGGATGAAACTCTTGTGTTTAGGGATGCGAAGGAAAGAGAAGCACATTCATTCAAAAATACCCTCACCAAATATGAGATTGTTGCTTGGAAAAATGTGAACATCTCCAAATCTAAGGTCTTATTTCTTATTTCTAAAGGAGGGAATGATCATCATTGACAGGATTGTAATACAAAGGACCCTCGGTTATGATATTGACTTTCTTCCTAGTAAATACCTGGGCATGTCTTTGACCAACAAGCAGACATCTAAGAGGGATTGGAGCAACATTACCAATCATTTGCAAATAATGTTGGCTTCATGGAAAGGCAAGTGCTTTTCTTTGTCTAGAATAATCACACTCATAAAGGCCTCTCTTATGGCTACCCTGGTCTACACCATGTCTATCTTCCAAATTCTGAATAAGGTGACCAAATATCTGGAAGGTGTGAAGAGGAGCTTCTTATGGAGGGACAATGAAGAGAATTTCAAATATAATATGGTCAAATGGGACTATGTTCGCAGGCCAATCAAACATGGGGGATTTGGCATAAGGAAAAGTAAAGACATGAATTTAGCTCTTGGCACTAAATTGGTGTGGAGGATCCATAATGAAAAAGGGAGGATCTGGAGCCAAGTCCTTCAAGCCAAATATCTAAACAACAATGTCGATAATTTGTTCTCTTGTGATCTATCAAAGGGCTCATGTATATGGAATTTCCTCAAGGCTTGTTGCCTTATCTTGAAACTAGACATGGTGTGGAATTTGGGTAGGGGAAAAGATTCACTTATGGAGGGACAGTGGGTTGGGGACAAGGTGCCTTGTGATCTCACTTCCTTTTCCCTAATGATGAAACATTTTAAGGATATCTTAGGTGAATGTGTTTATGATTACATCAAGGGAGAGACCCCTTTCAAATCGTGGAAATGGATTCAGACCCTTGTTGTTGAACTACACTCTTAGCGCAAGGAGTTATAGAGAAAAATTGAGTTGTGGCCGTTGATTGGTGAGCTAAGTGAAGATAATGTGGGGCAGCCATGGCAATGGAGCTATCACAATTAGGGATTCCTTCCTCTTTTACTTTTCAAATTCTACATCTCAGGGGAATAATAAAATCTAGTGTAAACAAGGGATCCCTAAGTTGAATGCTTTCCTTTGGTTAGCTTGGAAGGGGCATGCCTTAATGTGGGATAGATTGTAAATTATGGGCAAGTCTAGTCCCTCTCATTGCATAATGCGCAAGCAGCAAGATGAAAGAAACTATCATCTTTTTGTGCACTATGATGTGGCTTGGCATATTTGGAACAAATTTCTTACAAATTGGGGCGTGGTGTGGGTACTTCCAAAGGATGTGCTCTACCTTCTCTCTTCTTGGCATTTGAAATTTGAAAGCTTTGGGCTCATCTTGACTTGGGATGTGGATCTTATAGTTATTATTTGGACTTTATGGAATGTGAGATACCAACGTATTTTTACAGAGGAAGAGTGGTCCATTGATAGAATCTAGGATAGAATTGTTTGCAATATCGAGGAAATTGGGGAGGCTCAAAAAAGTGATAAATTGGTGCTTAATTAGGATGGTGGGATCAGTTTGGCCAATTCTTGGCCTTTTTTTCACTAACTTTCTCCTACTGCTAGTGCGATTCCAAAAGCTTGTGAGCTTCATAAGTGGGTGGCTCTAGGGCAAGGGTGGATCAAATGTAATTTTGATGGTGTAGCAAAAGGGAACCCTAACATTGCTAGGGGTGGGGGTGTTTTTTGTGATGATTTTGGTAATCCATTGTTGCTCTACACCTTCGCTTATGGTGTGGACACCAACAACTCAGCTGAAGCCAAGGTTGTTCTGTGGGGTTTTATGATTGTGAGGGGAAAAGTTTGGAGGAAACTTTGGATCGAAGGAGACTCCAAATTGTTCATTGAAGCATTGGATGGAGGGATCCTACACAATTGGAGACTAATAGTGCTTGTGGATGCTGCAAAGTTTCTATTAAGATATTTTGAAGAAGTTAGAATCACTCATATTGGCAGGTAAGGCAATAAGGTTGTCGACTGGGCTATGAACGAGGGAATTTTTCTAAAGAGCAGTGGTGGCAGTGCATCTAGAACTTGGTCTGCTTGCTTTCCTTTCAAAACCTCCATCTTGGTTGTTGGCAATAGGCTAGGTTAGTGTTGGTGGTGGATATTTTCAGCTTTCTCTCCTTCATTTTTGTCTCTTACAACTGGAAGTTTGAGATATTTAGCTCTCAAGATTAATCCCTTCCTGTTTTTTTCTTTTTGGGTTCTTGGACCTTACAAAACCAAGCTTATTATATCAAAATAAAATAAAATACAATGGATACATGAGCCTTGCTTATATAGAAAATCATAAAACCCAAGACACATAATATTATGACAAATGTCTTAATCTTATGACTTGTGATACAAAAATTAAATACCATAAGTTAAATTAAATAATTAGGTGTGAAAAAGATCAAGAGGGTAATTGGTTACAGAATAAACCTTCTCATGCCAACATGAAAATCATCTTAGATTGGTTTTGTAAAGGCTAAGAGAGAAACCTTTATGGTAAGTTGAGTAAATATGCATTATTTTAATCTAAGATATTGTACCTTGGGCATATGGTAAGGTGAGTAAATGTGTATTATTTTAATCTAAGATATAGTACCTTGGGCATACAATTTTAGATAAAGGTATATTAGAGGCAATTTTTGATTGGCCAACTATAAAAAAATATTTTAAACATTTATATAGTGAGGTATCATCATAGATTTATGGATTAATTATAGAACGGCTTATCCTATCAAGATTGCAAAAATCTTAAGAATTCTTTGACTACTACACCAATATTATAGGTTCCATACCTAAAAAAATAGATTTTATTGTTTGTACATATGCTTCTTTAGAGGGTTTTGGAGGCATTCTTATGTAGGATGGAAAATTATGTATGATTCTAGGAAGTTTAAGTATTTTGAGAATAATTATCCTATGAAATCTTGGATATTTCCATCTCGATTTGTGTGCTTAAGGTTTTGGGACCTTTTCTCATGGGTAGACCTTTCCAAATGAAGGAAAATCATAAGAGGTTGGAATATTTGATTACTTTACCTAAACCAAATGAATGATAAAGGAGATAGCTAAAGTTTCTAAGTAAATTAAAGTTTAAATTTTCTTATTATAAAGGTCTAAGAAAGGATTTATAAGAGCCAAGGATTCTTGTAAAACCAAAGAAACCTTCCAAAAAATAAATCCACAATAAAAAATTATACTCCCAATTAATCAAATTGAATACAATAGGTGCATGAGCCTTGCTTATATAGGAAATCATAAAACCTAAGACACATAATATTATGACAAGTGTCTTAATCTTTGACTTGAGATACAAAAATTAAATACCCTAAGTTAAATTAAATAATTAGGTGTGAAAAAGACCAAGAGGGTAATTGGTTAGAGAATAAATATTTTCATGCCAACACCCCCTTCAAATGAAACTTAGAATAAATGAACAAAATACAAAGATGCAAAGATAGGTCCTAGAAACTAGGCCTGATTGGGTAGCCAAGTACAAAATATCTATCAAAATGGTAAAAAGGAGAAAAACCATAGGAAAAAACTTCTCCAAAGAAAGAACATGATAAAGATTAATAATCCTATTCAAAATATGTCCCTAAAATATTAGGAACAAAAATATGAACATGAAGAACTTCATGAAGCGTGAAGAATTTGCAAGCAACTATTAAAGTTCCACTAGAACCAAGGAACCTCCATTAAAATTAGGATGAAGATCAAGATCAAAGAGGGCTCAAATTTGTATGAGTGACCCCAATTAAACCACTCAAATAATTCTTAGATGGTTACAAAGCAGTAATTTAATAGTTAAAAATATACCGTACATAACTCTACATGAGTGACCCCAAAGATACTATTTGAATAATCCATAGATAGAAACAAAGCAACAATCTAGAAATCAAATATATAGATTCCAATAGTCTCAAGATGAACACCGATCAAATAAAGAATATATAATTTGGTCTCCATAAATAAATGCATGGAAGCATCTATGTGGTATGTGTTTTATCATGTCAAAATGTATGGGTAAGTAGCCACTACATCCACTTAGTACATAGCTCACTCTAAAATGGAACCAAGAAATCATTACTATAAGCATCACAATACCCCAATAATGTTGGAAAGAAAGAGGTATGGTAGATCCACTGAAATCATGTGTCACAATGTAGTACATGAAGATGAAGAATAAACATCAAAAGGGCCAATATGATGTACCTATAACTAAAAAAAGGGCACACTAATATGAGACACGTGCAAATAAAGGTAGATGACAATTTGAATGCAAGGCACACATAAAAAAACCTCTTATGAAACTATTATAAAGGGTGTGCTCATGCAAAAACCTTGCATGAAGGTAGATGAAGTTGCAATGGAAAACTCAAAGAAAAACTAGAAACCCCCCATGACACTTTATAAATTCTAGGAGTATAATAATTCCACAACACAATTTTTAAGATCCCTAAAAAATCAAGTGCAATGTGTGTCACTCTATTTTAATGCCTTTACAAATTTAAAATTGCATACAATGGATTCTTACAATGTCTAAAAATGACTATATGCTAAAAATGTAATTCTACTTCAAGAGAAGATGAAATGGAAGAAATCATTATGAAGTACATAGAAAAATATGTACTTTCAAGACAATAGACCCTAAAAGGAGTCCATATTCACAAGATATGGTCCTTCAAAGTTCCAAAAATGATAAATGCTCAATAAAATCATTGAGAAAACTATTTTTAGAAAAAAACTACAATTCCAAAATAAAATATTCTACACTATCCTAGAAAAAAAAAATACCCTATTTCAAAAAAAATGCTCCAAAAAAGTAGTCCATATAAGCAAGAACAAAGCCTTTGAATATTGGCTTCACAATTAGAACTATGAATGATTAAGGGGGACCAAAGTTTGAAAATGAGGAACTAACATCAACATATAGTAGGATAAAGTTAGCAAATGGAAAATAATATTCAAAAGTATTTACTAACACCTTCTAATAGAAAAGTGATATCAGCAATAGTATAGCTCAAGGGATGACATCAATAGTCAAAAAGGTTATGTCATTGGTTGAAAAGGTGACATTGGCAATTGGAAGTGACATCACCAATCAATAAACTACATGTACTAGAATATTCTCCACCTTGCCAATATATGCCAAACCATCTTTTAGTTTACCAAAAATTATTGTCATACAAGCAAATCATAGACTTGATGGTTGAAATTATTAGTTGGGGGCAGAGGTGGATTTTGGTGCTAGATTTTTTATAGGTAGAAATATGCACTAAATACATTATCAAGTAGAGGATTTGTGCCAAAAAAATATTTAAAAACCTAGGACCCATAAAATTATGAGACTTCATAATCTTATGACTTGAGACACAAAAAGTAGATGCCCTAAGTTAACATAAATAACTAGGTTTGAAAGACTTATGAAGGTAACTATTTAGGGAATAACCCTTTTTACACCAACACTTGTGTCAAGGGTAAGGAGAATAGAAAGGAAACTTTTCTTAGTATGAAGGCTAGTATAGTACCTATGTCATAGTTTCAAGTAGATTTAAGGAAGTTTATTTGAGAGGCTCAAAGTTTTGATGAGTTATATTAGATGATTCACAATGATTTGGATTACTATCCAAATTTTTCCATGGATAGAGACGGGTTGTTGAGATTCCAATATAGGATTTATGCTCTAGTAGAGGGTGATTTGAGAGATGTTATTTAGGAGAAGCGCATGATGCACTACACATAACTCTCATCTAGGTTAACTAAACTTTATGTTGATTTTAAGAAACTATATTTTTGGAGTGGCATGAAGAAGGATGTGGATACTTATTTGAATAAGTGCTCATAATTTTAGAGAGTATAAGTAGTGGATAGACATCCTAGTGGAGAGGTTTTCCTCATAATATACCATTCCACAAGAGGTCTGTGATTTCAATGGATTTTGTTTTAGGGATACCTAAGACTAGAAGTCATCATGACTATATATTAGTGCTAGTGGATAAGTTAACTAAGGTTGTGCATTTCATTTTAGGGTATGTTAAGGATGATTCTCAACCCTTGGAAAGAAGATTCATTTGAGAGGTGGTTCATCTGTATGGGATTCTTGAAGTGATTAGATTTGATAGGGATAAACTTTTTAATTCCAAATATTGGGAACTCTCATGGTGGATTTTGGTTCAAAGTTAAATTTTAGTTATTACCATCATCTTGAGACAAATAGTCAAAGTAAGAGAATCAATCAAGTCATAGAAAACATACTAAGAATGTATTGCATGGATCAAGAGATATTGCAATAATTATTACCTTTAGTAGAGTTTGCATTTAATATTGTTGAAGTTGGGAAAATCAACTCCACATCTCCCAAGGATCACCTGCAATCAAACACTTGTCACAGAAAGAGAGAATAGCAAAGCTACGAAGGCCAAGAGTTATTGATCCAAAAAAGCATGAAACATATTAATGTGCATCTTCTATTGTAATACAATAAAGAATCCTTATAAAAGGATAATTAACCTAGAAACCCTAGGTGAGGATAAAACAAGATCATGACATGTGTCCTCATCCTATGACATGAGACATAAACAAAACATGGCCTAAGCAAGCTTACTTGTGATTAGAGGAAAAGGGACTTAATAATTAAATAAATAATTAATTAGGAAATACATTTTACTCTAACACCCCCCCCCCTTAAGTGAAACTTAGGGAGAAGCTCAAAATTTAAAAGATGAATGCATGATGGGTCCCAGAAAAAAAAAAAAAGGCCAAATAAGGTACCCATGTACAAAAAAAAAAATCTCTCAAAACCGGAGAAAAAGGATAAAGACCCTGTGGGAGAAAACTCCTCTCCAAAAGAGAGAGATACAAGTGAAGGATTGAAGGAGCCTCTAACCAAGAGTGAAGGATGAAGAAGCCTCCAACCAAGATTTTTCCCAAAAGATAGGAACAAAGGATGAACATGAAGAACACCACTAAAGCATGAAGAAGCTGCAAACGTTGTCAAAGAATGACTGCTATAGTGTTGAAAGAAGAACCTCCGCTAAAACAAAGGATGATCAAGATCAAGAAGACAAGAATCTGCATGAGTTCCCCATGACAATACTTGAATCAGATGGCAAACAAAGGAATACACCAATAGTCTGAAGAACTGATCAAGTGAAAATGGAACGTCTCCTCAGAAAAATAGGAATGCAAGAGTGTCAATATGGTAAGTGCTCCATCTCACCAGAATGTAGTCGTTACATCCGAAAGTACAAAGGAACAAATAATGTATGCATAGCTCACTCCAAAGTGAAACCAAGGAAGCATTAGCATGAATAGTATAATACCCCTATAATGCTGACTTGGGAGAGACATGACAGATCCACTAAAATTTTGTGTATAACCATGTAGTGCATGAAGGAGAAGAAACAACATCTGAAAATGCACAAGAAAGTACCTGCAATTAAAAAAGGGTGTGCAAAAATAAGGCACACACGCATGAGGCAAGAATCACATGGATTCATTGTTATAGTGGAGGGACACTCACTTGACAAAGGTGTGATGGAAAATAATTAAAGCACTACACAAACCCCCCCATGGCACTTTATAATATAATGAGAGTAAAAAGTATGACACAAAGTGATGTGCAAGATCCCAATAATACACCATAAATACACAAGCACTTTATTTCAATGCATTTACATAATAAGAAGTGCATACAGTGGAAGCCCATAATGTCCAAAAAAGGAATACATGTTGAAAATACAATTCTCTAACAAAAAAAAAGAGAAAATTGATAGCACCATGATGAAGTGCACAAAAAACATGCACTTTCCAAAAAAAGGCACCCAAAAAGGAGTCCAAATGCAAAAGATATGGCATGTCAAAGTCTCCAAAACAAAAATTGCATAGCAACATCTGAATTCTAGAAAGAACTAGAAGTCCAAATTGAAAACCACCTGCACCACTATGAAGAGCACAAAATTTTGCCCCATTTCAAGAAAAAATGCACTAGAAAAGACCACAATATGGCCGAGTAATGGCCTCTGAAATATTAGGTGCAAAATTGAAAATCCTAATGGAGAAGGGTTGAGTACGGCAAAAAAAGCTCATATGCCAAATTTGTCAAAAACACCTCCAAAAGTGGAGGTCTGCCAAATTTAGAATGCAAAGAAAAAAATATCTCCAACTAGGTACATGTGCATTTGGACATTTAATGCAAAAAAATTATTGCAAAAAGTTTACTATTTTTATATTATATTTTTACTTTAAAAAAATAATATTAAAAATTATTAAAAAAATTAATGGAGGGGCCACCCTTGGGTGGGGCTCGAGGGTCGCCAAATTGCCATATGGCAAGCGACGGTACCCTTAGGGCACCCCACTATAGGGGGCAAGGCTCAAGGGGACCTACCACCCTTGCAATGGCAAGGTCATGCAGGGGTATAGGTACCGTGCGATACTTGTGCCCAAAAACAAAATTAATTTTTTAAAAGTAAGGTTTAAAAACCCATTTTTTAATTTTTTTTAAACATGGGAAATTTTTTTTTTAATTTTACCTCGATCTACATGTTAGGGAGACCGTACAACCTCCTTGGCAAAAAAAAATTCCTTAGAAACTCCCAACACCAAAATAGGTTGAATTGTATATCAAAATTCATTGAATCGACCTCCTAGACACAACTATGAGGTTGTTATCATGCACCACTAAAAATGGCTCTATTTGAAGCTTTATATGGAAGGAAGTGTATGACTCCTATAGGATGGTATGGCTTGGATAATCATGTATTTGAGTCTAACACGTTTCAAGAGTATTAGTCAAATTTAAATAATCAGAGAGAGGCTAAAGGAAGTAATAGGTCAACAAATGAGATGTAGATATTAAGAGGGTTTCTAGAGAGTTTGATGTGGGAGACAAGGTGTTTCTCAAGGTTAGACTGATAAAAATTGGGAAGGATTTCAAATTGGATCCTCGGTTTGCAGATACTTTTGATGTCTTAGAGAACATCAATCTCATGACTTATCATCTTACTCTACCACCCCCACTTTTGAGGATTCATGATTTTTTTCCATATTTCTTTGTTGAAAAAATATATTTATGATCCTTTGCATATGATTGATTGGTAGGTTCTTTAGGTGGACTCTAAGGGGGAGTTCCATGTGGATTTGATTAAGATACTAGATCACAAGCAAATCAAATTTTGAAATAGGATAATGATACAAGTGAAGGTTTTATTGGAGGAATTTGGTAAGAGAAGTGATACTTGGGAAGACAAGGACATCTTTTCCAATGATTACCCATATATTTTTTTTCGATGAAACATTGTTGTCATTTATTATTTTAGAAACCTTGATGTAATACTCTATTAATATTATTTATTCTTTGTTGTATGCTCAATCCAGCATTCTATTAAGAGGGAAGGATCTAATATCTCTCATTTTTCACCTCTTTTTCATGCTTATTTATGATTAGATGTGTTATCCCACTCCATGATAATTTGGACATAGATTGTTGCTTTTAGTGTTATATTAAATTTGAATTTAAGATGATTTCACTTCCTTGTGTATGGTTTCAACACAAAGTGATTTATGATATGATTAATTATTAAGTGTTGATTATAGATATATAATGATTATCTAATAATGCTACTAATGTATCTTGTGGCAAGTGTATTGTAAGATAAAGTGAACTAGGTGTTGGTGTTTAAGTATTTCACATATGAACCAATTGTGTGAAAAAGTAATTAATTTATGAAATTAAATAAATTTATTAACTAGCAATGAAAAATTAAAAACTATGATTAATTTATGAATGTGTAGAATTACTTTATTTTATTTATATATCTACTAATTGATTTATATTATTTTGGTATAAAGAAATAAATCATATGCAAACTTAATTGTTTTAATTATTATATTTAAATAGAAAATGTGGCATAATAGTAATTTAAGAAAATAAATTGTTATATTTATTTTATTGAGAATTAAAGATAAACAATATCTTAAAATTAGTTTACGTGTAGATTTTGTTATTAAATAGTTGGAAAAACTATTATTTGAATATTATATGTTTATCTAGGAGGATGTGCATGAAGAGAAGAAATCGCTTCTAAATATAAATTCTTTTAATAGGAAAATGAATGCTTTTTTATAAAAAGGAAAATGAATGGTTTTAATAAAAGGAAAGAAGAATTTCTATAGAGGAGATTTATTATTGCATTATAATAAAAAGAGAATAGGATTGTGATTGGGATTTTACTTCATCAATTTATTTTTTCAATTTGCTAAAAAGAATTGAGGTAGGATCTTGGCATGAATTGCATCAACAAATATTTAGATTGGGTTTTAATAAAAAAATTAGGGCCCTAAATGTGAAAGAGATTTATGTTTTGATTGTATGAGTGTTTCTTGTTCAATAAGAAATCGATAAGAAACTTAGTAATTTATTGAAAGTAGGATGAAGAATTTTAATTGGGAAAATATTCTTGATAGCAAAGAATAAAATGTTTTTGAAAAACTATGGAAACTAGATTGACTTAAATGAGGAAATCTAGAGTTACTTTTGTTGGAAGAAATATGGTGAAACTTAGAGAGAATAAATGGGAGATTAGATGGATTTATTTGAAGTTCTCTATAAGAATATTAAGAATAAATTTTGATTTAATAAAGGATTTGAACTATACTATAATAAAATATCTATGGCATTGAAAATATATGGTGTATTAGGAAGATTTGGTGTAGACACAACTTAGGGAGAAGAGTTTCTTAATAAACAAGGGTTTTTTATTTTATTGTATTTTTGTATGGATAAATCCATAAAACATGAATGTATGTAATGTTTCATTTTTTATTTGGATAAGCATGATTATAATTTTCATAAAATTTATTGATTTTAAAATAGTGAAAAGGGCGTTAGCTTGTGAATTACTAAACCTTGATTGATAGATTTAAGCTATATGTTTTGAATTTATTCTATAAGCATGGGCTTGTGAATGCTTAGGATTATTGAATTAAAATAGAAAATATTAATGTATTGGAAATTATGTCTGTAAATATTTTGGAAACTTTTTTTACAATATGTATTCTAGATTTATCATTTTTCTAAATAAAGTAGTTACAAAGATGATTTTTTAAAAAACTTAAGAAGAGTTCTTGACTAGAATCTCTAAGAAATTTTGATCAGTATATAAGCATAGAAGGAGGAGTACAACATAATTTCTCTAATGTTTGTCAATTTTGTTGTAGTTTGTGAACTACTTTAGTGTCCCTAAATCACTCTAATGTATATCAGTTGTTTTAGTGTCCTTGAATTGCACTAGAGTTTGTGAATTGTTTTGATCTCCCTAATTTTCTTTATAATCTAAATTATGTACTACAACACTAGTATCTCTAATTTTCTTTGCAATTTAACTTGACTAGTAAATTTGAATGTGACCCACAATTCTAGAATTTTTTTATTAAAAATCAGGGTAAGGGCCTTGATCTTTAGTCACAAAAGCATAACAACTTAACCAAAAATAAAAAATGGCACAAAGTCCACAACTAACACCTAAATCCTAGGGAGGCGCGTAGGCCAAATATAAAGCACTAAGTAAAATATTACCAAAAGATGCATGCAAGAAAGACAAAAAGTAGGCACGTAGGTCTAAGATAGTAGAAAACAAAACAAAAGAAGAAACAACAATAGTTGAAATATCCATCAATCCTTAGGACCATTTATGAGGTCCCAATTCTCCTTCAAAGTGTCGAGAGAGTCCATCCACTTGTTCCTTGGCTTGTTTTTCTTAACTTTATTTGAAACAGTGACTTCCTAATTCTTGCCTTGTTTCTTCCTTTGTTTTTTAATCTTGGATTGACTAGAGACAAATCCCATAATAGCTTTCTACATCATACCATTTGTGATGGATATAATACTACCAAGAGCATTTTTCATCACCATGAACTTCTCCATAATGTTATCAAGATCAATCTTTGATTCAATAATAGAGAAGTGGACATGAAGGTCATTAATCTGCACTTTAAGCTCTTTAATAGACTCCATGACAGTCTCTTTCTCTTTCCCAGTTCCTGGCCTATCATCCTCTTTGTTTATATTTTCTTCATCCTAGCTAGTCTTCATCTCGTACAATTCTAGGATGTTAAAGAGTTTATACTTTGACTATATCAATGGACAAAATTCAATAGATAATTTTGAGTGTGCTTTCTTTAACTAGATCGGTTAGGGTGATATTGTCCTAATGTTAACATGTGATTCCAATATTATTCGGTAATGCAATGTTTCCTTATGGAACTAAAACCTAATTGGTTATAAGGTGAATTTATGAGCAAAAAAATTATGAGAAGTATATCTCAAAATTCTCAACACCTATTTGTCTTATCATGAGATCTTAAGTATTTTGGTTCGCATTATGGTAACAAGAATAAATTGGATTGAGGCCTTCTAAGTTTCTCAATACATGCTTGTCATATCATGAGACCTTGAGTTTCTAGGTTATCATTATGTCAATATGATTGGATTAGAGTGACAAAATGGGTGTCCTCATCTAGGATGGATCAATCCTAACATCACTTTCTCTACTTCATGTCTAGCACATTTGAAGATTATGGTTACTATTATGGTAATAGGATTAGATTGGAGTGAGAGAAATTGGGTGTCCTCATCTAGGATGGATACATCTTAACTTCACTTTCTCTACTCTATGTCCAACACACTTGAAGTTTATCATACCCTTAAGATATAATTGCACACAAGAATTCAAGCTTGCTCCTCTCACACTAGTCACATCACATAAGCTCTGGTAATATTATCGATAAAGGATCCACAAGTGGTGTTATACATTAATGATTGTCTTTCATCACTAGACCTAAGATATTCTTCATATGAAGCTCTATGGTATGACTTGCTTGCATGCATATCTATTCCACCTAGTGAGGTGGAATTCTCTATGCTTATGATGGTTAACATTCTTTCTTAAATGTGAGGTGGTTGGTATAGTGGCACTATAAAGTTTGAAGTTGATATCTTGGTGTCATATGGGACATATAGGAGTGTATTGTATGATGGAATTGTGTTATGATATTATTTTGTGTGTATATTATTATTCATTATAATTATGTCTTGGTGTGCATGTTTGATTATTCTTTATTATTTGAGTGTTTGAATGGTGTTGTAAAATGTTGTAATGTCTTGATTATTTTGAATGATTGTTAGTATTTGATCTTGTCAAGATGTGTTGTGAATTTGGATGGAATTAGTTTAATTCTTTGATCTATGCTTTTGAATGAATGTCTATGTTTAAGAGGAATGAATTAATAAAATAATCAATAGCATAAAATATATTTCACACTTTTGGATTATCAATGGAACATTTCATCACCAATACTAATGGTTGGGGAGGAAAGGGATCCTTATATCCACAAGTTCAATACCACACCTAGGGGCAACTAGAGGTTGGATGGTGACTTGCAAATCCATTTTGAAGACCTTGGTATTTCATATTACATAAAATCACTCTTGCATTGGGAAAGATGGCCCATGGCCTATATGGTAATAATTATAATTATTGATGAGGGTTGTTATAGTTGACCCATTGTATTATTGTGATTGTGTAATTTGTATTGTTTATGTATTGTGATATTCTAATTTATGGATTTCACATTATTAACTCTTGAGAATTTTTTGCATACATAGTATGGGTTATATGTTGTAATTATTACCTATATGAAAGAAATTTCTAACCATGTTTTGGGGTGTGTTACACTTCCATATTAAATTCCATCAAAAATCATCAAGCTTTTCAATTTCTATACTCTTGATTCTAGGAGATCCATCATGGTATTTTTAAAATGTTCTTTAAGGGATTATTTTTCTCTTGGTAGCATTTTATTTTGCTCAATCACAATATTTCCCTCCCTCCAACAAGTGTTGGGACAATTGAGGAAAAAACTTTGAGGTGGAGGAAGGAACAAAAATAGGAGATGGGAAAGGTTTTTATGTAAGTTAACAATGATGTTCCATCCATTTGATTATCTCATTCTATCTTAAAAGAGATGTCTTCAAATCTATTGTCTCTTTTCTCATTCTCAAATTTTCCTCCTCCAATGCCTTTAGATCAACAACCTTCTCATTGTAGTAGTTAAATTGAGCATAATTCAAGACAACCTTGGATGATTCCTCCATCTCCACCTCTCTAACCTACATAGATAATTGCCCCTTAAATTCTTTATGGTTCAATTTAGTAATTGGCTTATTATGAGGGGAGTGACAATCCAAGTAACCATCATTTTCCTTTCAATGTAACTTTGTAATGTGAAAGTATTCAATAAATTTTTGGGCTAAATCTTTGGCCAAAAACCTTGCTAGTGTCATAGGTCTACATTGTGTCATGTGGTACCATTGCTTTAGCAATGCTCCACCTTAGCAACAATTAAAATCCACAACTCCTTACCATCTCCCTCCCATACTTTGGTCTCAAATTGTTAGTCAATTTTAGCAACAAAGGAGGAAAGTTTAAAACTAGTCCTAACATTATCTTAAACTTCTCCACCTTCTCCATTAATCACTCTTAGCTTGCCCTTTTCCTTTTCGTACCCATGTGCCAAGACAAAGTTTTTAAACTCCTTTGCTTTGATGAATTTGTCATCACTATCTAACATTTGGTGTTCTATCAACATTTTATCTTATAATTCATGAGTTTCTAGTACTTTGATGATTTCTAACTCGACATTTTGCTTTGGAGGATCCTCTTTCTATGCATGGGAATGGGTTCCCTCAACAATGTTACTGTCTTCTATAGCAATCAATGGCTCAAATTATCCTCCATCTTTCTCTATATCCACACTAGCCACTATTTCCCTTGCCAATTTTTACAAGATTAGCTTCACTTTCCTCATATCCCTCACCTTCTTTTGCCCATTAATTGAAGAGTATTTGTTGAATTTGGAAATTCTTTCTTGTAAAATGTATTTCATTTCTTCTTCTTGGTTTTTATAATTTTAGACCTAGGTCAATAGGGTAAGCTTTCATAATCTATGCAATTTATAGTACAATCTTCAAATCTATCATATTCATGGGCATATCCAGTATTTCTTTTTTTGGCCACCTTCTTTAATGATATGACCTTTTAAGATCGTCTCTTTTAAGTAGGGGTGTATGAGTTCAATTGTTTACAAATTTTGGGGTACAACCTATTATGCACACTTGTGTTCTAAAGTAAAGCCCCACAATCCCATTGTGAAAACCATTAATGTCTACTTACCAACTCCAAAATCCCCGTAACTAAACCAAGTTGCCTATTGAATTATAAACACAAAATTATATGGAGGGAGGGGCAAGTAGATCTAACACAAAAGGTAGTATGTTAGACCCAAACACTCTTAATATATGTACAATCATGATGGAACCATAGTCACCCCAATTACCCTATGGATCATGTGAAGTCAAATTAACGGGATCTCAAATTTCTCGTAGAAGCTTTGCCCCAACCTTGCTCTATCTCTTCCAAAAATGAGCCTAAACTGTGTAGTGCTTATACATATGTACAAACCAATGTTTGGATAGGTTTTTTTCTCTAATCTACTAGGTCTTAGCATATTTACTAAAACTTACCACTTCCAACTTTTTGGACTATGACTCTAGCATGTGAACTCAAATGCAAATGAAAGCCTTAAGTGGAGAGACCTTATATGTGGTTATTTCATTATTAGAAAAATAAGATAATTAGTCAAATATCATATGACATTGGCAAGTTTCAAGAAGAATATTGCAAAAAACACAACAGCCTCACCCACCACCCTAACATATCTAATCACACCATTTGGCACAAGGATGATAAGGTCACTCTTAAGTACTTGAAATTTTCAATGTTGAAAGGTTTATCCATGTCATTATCCACACTTTTTTGAGAGAACAATCTATTATCCAACTAATATATGTGCCTTTATAATCAAACATTTCAATATATAAAATCATTCAATCTCTAAGACTCGCTCATTGAAAATTTTCAAGTTTTTATTTGTGGAATCCAAAAGCCTTCTTGATCATCACTACAATAAATCCTAGAATTGTTTTCCCTTAAAAAAATACAACCTTAAGCTTTTCGTCATAATTGTCCACACTCCACAAAATGATGTTAGGGTTTTCAAAACAACTGGTAACAACCTTCCCTCTTTCATACTCACAAATATTACTAATTGGAAGCATAGCTTTGCTCCTAAACCAAAGGTGATAGAATATGTACATCGCCCAATAATTAACAATTGCATTTATTTCATTGGCCATGATATCCTTGAAAAAAGTTCAAAGGGTTTTCTTCCTTTTCCTATCTTAGGGCCTTTCTAACCTTCTTGGTGGTAGCCATAAAAGTCTCTTACTCAACTAAATCAATAGGAAATCATCATCAAGACCATCTTCCCTTAAGAGAATTATAGTTTTAAGACAAATTTGAAAATCAAACCCTCGATATTCAATCTAAAATTGGACTTTTTTATGACTAGAGCTTCAAGATCACACCACAATACCAACAAATGAGTCAAAATCTACCTCAACACCACACCAATACCAATACCATGTTCACCTCCCACTTCCAACAAAGCAATTGAAATCCTTCGCATCAAAGCATCAATCCAAATTCAACATTCGCATCACACTTCCAACAAACCAACCAAAACGCACTTCACTATCATGCTATACCTACTTCCAATTTCCAAAATCAAAACCCATTTTCATCATATAACACAATCGACCCAAACACCAATTTGTCCACTCCAAATGTTAGTTATCAATGTGCACCTCCACTTACAACAAACACAAGACATCAATACACCATTGCAGTTGCAAACACAATAGACATATCACTATCACCCATGGATACATTGACACAACAAATGCAAGCATTACAATGACAAGTCTCCAATATGCAAGTGAGTGGGACAAAGAAAACATACTCCATGGAAGAACTATGTCCTTATCCCTTTGATTGAAGCATATACATGCCACCTTTTCTTCAACAATTCAACGCTCCAAGCTTCAACAAATATAAAGGAAAGGGAGATGCAATAGAACATGTGAGAATTTCATACCGCACGCATGGACATCACTTTTGAGCATACATACTTAATGAGATTATTTCCATGTAGCCTTTCAGGGCAAGCTCTAGAGTGGTTTGCACATCTACCTCCTAGGATAAGAACATGGAATGAACTAGCCGATAAGTTTGTCACACACTTCTCTTACAATATTGAAAGTGACATCACTTGCAAAATTAGCTACAACCAAACAAAAAGAGGGAGAAACATCCACATCTTTCCTCCAGAGATGGAGAAGTATGGCTAGCAAATGTCCATGTGATATCCCTAAGAAACAATCGGTACACATGTTTATGGAGAATGTAAACAAGGAACTAATGTATCAACTACAAATCCATTGTTGCAATACTTTTGAAGAGGTGGTTGAGAAAGGTTCAATTTCCTACATCTCTACAAACTCAAATTCTCAAACTCAACATAAATGCAACCAACAATTTAATGTCCATATCATTTACTAGGGTTTCTTAAGGCCCGTCCTTAGCTTCATTTTTTAATAATTGCAACCCCGTATTCAAATTCAAATCCCTACTTTTCTAATCGAAGCTCAATTTCAACCTCAACAATGAAACATACAACAAACCAAAGATCATTAAAATCACTCAAGATGCCTATAAATTCAAAGGGTTTAATAATTCAAATTCCCAACCCAAAACAAGCACCTAATTACTTAGCTCAATTTTTTTTTACAATCATGTATTTGCTTGCAACTTTTGCTCCTAGTTGTCATTCAACACTTTGAATGCTTTAGAACACTTTGGTTTGCTTTAGTTGCTTTGAATCACTCTAAATGCAATGTACTTAGGTGATGATGGGTTATTTTTCCATGTCTTTATCAAGATTGAGTATAATTCTCCCATACCATTGAACACTAGCTCAAATTCAAACTGGCAATGTACATTTAGTAAAGGTCAATTGGTCAGATCAACAATTCATATGTCAATCAAAAAATGACAATCAACTTATTGAGGACTAAGAAATGGACCTTTTCTTCTGCCAACATCCTTTGTATTTTATCACCAATTTAAATATATTATCCACTTCATTTCATTTGCCAAGTCTGACACTCTATCAAGCAATTGAATGGCTACAATCAAGGCCCACTTGTCCACATAAGTCTTCATCTCGACCATGAATGTAATTTGATTGAATGCCATTAGCCATTCATCTCTCAAAAGAGTAATTATTTTTTTCAAGAAAAAAAATTGACTTAGTAATCAAAGAAACCTTATTAGAAGTCACGGAGTGGCCCATAGAGTTTAACTTAAAACATTTTTTATCATTGTATTAAAACATCAAAGGTGCCCTTGAGATGAGTTTTCAAGTGGTTTCCTCATCATTATCTCTTCCTTTCTTTGTTTCAAAATACATTGCTCCTTAGTAGCATCAACGCCTAGCAAACCCCTGATCGATTACCATTGAGACCATCCTATAAATGTTGGCTCAAGTCTCCATTTAAATCCCTATAACTTGAGTATTCAATCATGGCAAAAATATTGCAACTTTTGAACTAGCTTTTTGCATCATCAAACCACAATAGACATGTACTATATCCAAACCAAAACCTAATATTTTTTGAGGAGCCAAACAACGTAAGTGATATAAAGAGCACTTAGGTTAAACCACGAAAAAAATCTAGATGGGCCTTTTACCGGGGGTGGGGTGGTGGCGGCACTAGGCGACACAAATTCATTCAATAAATCATTGTCTCTGGAAAATGAAAACATTTAGTGTGCCATAATTGCTAAGCATTTTAAACTAATTTATGTGCTCTTCTCCTTACCATGGAAGGATAGAAGAATGTCATACTCCTTTTCCCTAAGTCTAAATTTGACTTTCCTCGTTTTCTAAATTTCTGACAACGATCTATTTCTACAATTAAACTAAACCGTTGAGCTAAAGCAAAGCTCTCCATTAAATCACCTTATAGTATATTTATTCAAACAAAAGCCTAAATCATTAAAACATGCATCACCTTCGCCAGCTAATATTTGTTTCGATTATGATATGCTCGCACAAGAATTCGAAATCACATGTTATAGAGCAAAGCAACTCCATTCAAAATATCAGACTGGTCAGAAAAATAGGCACCTCAATGAAAGGCAATGAGTCAGCCAGCATCAGTCCCCTCTAATTCTATAAAGTAATCTTAATTTGATCTTCGTAATGGCCATGGATCACTTTAGAAAAAGCTTATAATCATATTTCAGTGGCAAATTCAGACTTCTACACAACAGAAAGGAAACCCACACATACAGTAAGCCAATTGAGTAAAAGAATTGAAGGGCAACAAAAGCATAAATCTAACATTAATATATTAATAAATATATATTCATGTATTTTTACATTAGATAGATTTTAAAAACATAAATAATTTGCTCAAGCAACCTACATATTACATTCAAATACAGTAAATCTTGATCAGCAAATACAGTAAAATTTAAGATCTTGATAGTTCCTCCAATTGAGGAATTTCCTTTCAAAGAAAATGAACAATTAGCCTCTGGGCAAAAAAAAGTTAATAATATTTTCACTATTTTTTGTATTTTTGCAAATCAATACAAAATACATCTTAAGGCCATAAGGCCAAACCAATATCCCAATGGGCACAGCCTCTAAAAGCTTTTATAGCTATTTAAGACTTAATAGTTAAATTGATAAAGATGTAAAACAATGACATAAAATCAGACACTTGTTTTAAAATTCATATTGAGGAAATTCCTTAGTAGAAAAGACCAGGCGCACTACCGCCGATATGGGGAATATACTGGAGATCTTGACCTTTCCCGGCGATAACTGCGACCTGAGTAATAAGGAGAACCATCTCTGTCATAATCTCGTTCTCGACTTCCACGATAAGGTGAATAATGGGGTGAACGGCGCGAGCTATAGCTATCTCTATCTCTATCTCTTTCCCGAAACCTCCCCCCATAAGAACGTGGGCGAACAGCAGCTGTCATGAAGAGAGAATCAGAAATATCCAACTTGCTTCATACCTGAACCAACATTTCTCCTAGAAATGTACAATTGAAATTGCATGCTAACTGAAACAAATCAACACAGTGGATCTTGCTTGTCAAGATGAGCTCAGCACATACAAAATTGGAGGAAACCAAAAAAAGCATATCATAAGGGTCATGACAAGCAGATTTATGAGCTTGAGCAAGCATTAATACAGACCCCGAACGCCAAGATAAGAACCAGGTGTTGGTGTCCTTGCTCTCTTTCGCTTTGCCTGCATACACAACAAAAAGATCCAAAAGTATTTAGCACAAGACTTCCAAAAGGCATGCCTATAGGAGGACATCATATACCCTCAACGAGAAAGGAAGTCTGGATATCATATTGGGCTGAAATAAAGTTATGATTCAAATAGTATGCAGCACTAAACTTACCCAGGGAAACAAACTTTGCTCTAAACAAGAAGGGACCAACAAATTAATAATGTCAGGTACATTTAAAACAATCACATCAAATTTGGTGATTACTCATTCCCATAAGTAAAACTAGGAACATATCAGCTGTACCCTAAATTAAATCATTGTGCTACTTAGGCATGCCTATCAAACTAGGTTTTGAAGTTAGAGTCGTTCTGCAGGAAGTTTGTTCACTAAAATGCACAACAAAGTTGTTGCGCCACTAGCAGCCATAGAGCTAATTCAATACTGCTTACCAGGTTGGTAGAACTAGAATCAAATTTACAACAATCAAACAAAAAGAGAGAGGATATTGGACCTCTACAAGCAATTGGCGCTGATGTTCTGATAAAACATGTTGTAGTAGAGCCCAACTCGTTTACAACATTCGTAAGGTTGTGTTTGTGAAAGAAGGCATTCGCTCCATTGACAGCTCGACACAGCTGATCAAGTGATTAATTGATTTTCCAGAAACACCTTACACCTCTACAAGCAATTGTCGCTGATGTTCTGATAAAACATGTTGTAGTAGAGCCCAACTCGTTTACAACATTCGTAAGGTTGTGTTTGTGAAAGAAGGCATTCGCTCCATTGACAGCTCGACACAGCTGATCAAGTGATTAATTGATTTTCGAGAAACACCTTACAAGCTGATGCAGACACTAAAACTTAAAAGAGCTTGATGCTGCAGGGAAGGGTCGTTATTCTCTGGAGGTCCAACCACTCCAAATGAACCGATCACATCAGCAAAACTTGTGAAATCAAATTTATGTTCATTTTCATTGGCTATTTTTACACCTCTAAGATTTTGACAACTAACCTTCTCAACAGTGATGATACGCCCTTCAAGTGTAGATCTATTCAAGTATTTGACACAACGTTCTGCATCCTCAAGGGTATCCATAGTTACAAATCCAAAGCCTCTTGATTCACGGGTTCTTGGATCTACAACAATCCGGCAATCAACCACCTACAAAATAAAATAAATATCCAATTATATTAATAATAAAAAACATACAAGAAATCAATAGGAAAGACTCACAAGGAAAAGCAAATGTTATGATATGTATTGCTGACGCTAAGGAAAACAGAAGAGAGCAAACAGAAACCAAATTCTGTCTTTTTGAAGAATGGGCAACTTCCAGAGATGCTTTCTTTCATACCAGCCTCAAATCTTTTTCAACTTTAATAAACAGCAAAAAGGTCTAGTTTTATTAGTTGAAAAGATATAAATACATGAAAGTCTCAAATAGGACAAGCAATGCTCAATATAAAACCTTAATGATTTTTTGTCAAAGCCGCATTGACAATCCAACATCAACACTGATGCCATGTTAAAGCCACATCAAAACTTACCGTCTATGGATACCATTATTCCCCTTCAATTAATTACCATCACCATTTATCACATTCTGTTCAGAAGATCTATCATCAACAGTTTACTTATCCCACACTATGAAAAATTCTACTTCTATTGTCCATAAAGTTGTGACATTGGTACCATGCCGTTAGTATTACTGAATACCATCTCACCCCCAAACTAAAACTTAAGCAGCACCACTTGAAATAATTAACTTCAGTTTCCCATGCAGATTATATGCTGGCACGAAAAAGCCAGCATAGCAACACCTAATGGTGTAGATGGCATCATGTGCTTCTATGTTTTACTTACACAAGTGAAACACATTGACTTCCTTTCTCTTCCTTCCCATTAAACCAAAGTTATTTCTGTTGACTGTGCTAAGCCATGGAACCCAGCTCTTCTCAAGCATTAATTGGAGTACTGACATCAGTAGCATGCATTATAAAGATGCTTACAATTCAGATGTTCATCCTATCAACAACATTGCAAAATTGGAGTAAATTAAATTAGCACGGATTCTACTTGCCATGACAACAAATAAACAGTCTAATGCTATTGACAAGATTAATAATGTAAATATTTTGATACAAAAATGTGGCCAGTCCCAGCTGTTAAAGAAACCTGAGTGCAGTAATCTTACAAACAAAGGTTATAGTAACCAACCATCAGCACTTCTACAGAATTTGGTAGCAACCACCCATTAGTGCTTGCACTAATTAACCTACAGCATACCATCATACCATGTGCAGGACTGAATACTCCACTACTAGTTGTAATGCACAGACTAATTATCTCATGCTTTATAAAGGGTATCTTCTCCAAGCTAGCCTTCAATCTATTTCCTTCTAGAAAGGCTTGTACATTATCCATTTCACAACGTTCAGAAAAAACTGCCTACCTCAAACTACACCTCGTTATAAGATCAGGCCAACATAAATATTTGAATTTTGCCCCTTTCTCTTTGTCAATTACAATATTGACTGCTTAATATTCACCTATAGATCAGGTGACAGTTGCAAGAATTATCTCCTACTGATGATATGGAGACCATAAGCTTGAAATAGCCTTAGACCTTAATGCACCACAAAATTGAATCTCATGTCAACGCTGCAAGAAGAATTGGAAACAGTATAACCCGACAGGTATGGAGCAAGCAGTGAATACTGAATAGAGAAGATTCACACTGTAATCCAAGCTTTCATGTCTACATAGACACTAGGAGTCAAAGTGAGATACATGTATGTGCACACCAATGGCAATCAATACCCATGTTTAAGGATCCAATCTCACTCCACTTGGAACACTCACCCCCTTGTTCCTTCTAAACTTCACCCTAAGGCTTACCTAAACCTTTAGTCCAAATGGCAATGGTCTTTGCCAAAGCAAGCGATTACCATAATGATGACATTTATCAAGCTTTCCTGGATATGCTCTTCCTGTTAAAGCACTTTTGTTAATGCAGAAAACATGCACATAAGACCACGCAGCGAGTCCAAAGCCAATTTGGCAGAAATGAAACCTCTCCAATGTTGCTATTAAGCCTACCAGTGATCTAGCTTCAAGATGCATCTCATGCATTGAAAGACTGCTTTTGAGAGATACAACTTACCAAGCAAAAACAAATCATAAACAGTATAAAAGTCATTAAAAAATTGTTAACTAAAACCCAATCCCCATTGGAAATATGGGCAGCATCAGTTAGAAAGGGTAATAAATTAATAATATATAGCAAAAGTTAGCACTAGATGGAACGGGACAGAAGACATCGAGGTTTTTACTCAATTGGTTTTTCCTCTCCATCAGTAGTAATCAAGCCAGAGAGTTAGAAAACTACAGAACTAGACAAAGCTTGATAAATATATTGCATGTGAAAAATACATGTAATTCTAAAAGTTTGAAAAAGAAGATCTACACAGCTTCAAAAAAAATTGCAAAATATACTTCACAGATGAAAAATATCCTACCATTCTGCATATCAAACACATATATATACATATGTAAACATATACAAGTATATGAACACATACATACATATGTGTCTGTGTTCATTGCTTGACCAAAAAACAATGCATTTTTATTCTATGAAATGATTCCTCAAGGCTAATAATTGATAGCTTGAAGTCAAAAGTTAATTTACCATGTATAATATATAACATTGGTGAAACTAACAGAAATCAAATAATTGGCACTGCCACATCTCAATTCCCAACTCTAGATTATAAACTTTCTGTCTCCATGCCCAATATATTCTTAACACCATCTCGAATAACATTCCCTCTTGTCGGGTCTAAAGTCGCTAGAGGTATTGATAATTTTACACCAGATGGATTGGATTTTTCAAAATATATAAATCAAACAGAACTTTGAAATTTGCAACTAGAAGACAATAGATTTAGCTCCACTCAGATAGCAAGCTTTTGAAACAAAGTGTGAAAAATAGTAACACCATTATATCATACAGTGCGAAGATTATGAAATTGAATACAAAAATAAATCACAAATAATTTAAAAAACTAAATACACTACAAATCAAACTCAGAGCCCTAGACTATAGTAAATTGCAGATATATAAGACTTTTATATTTTTGGATTTGTTGATTATTGGAATCCCCATATAGTGCAGAATTATCATCGCCTTTGAATCCTACAGCCCAGACTACAAATCACGATCGTGTATCATTTTTAGATATTTAGAATTTTTGACGAAAGGAATCCAATATTCTCCAGAATAAGAACATCCTCCAAATACACTGAAAGAGATATGTCATAACTGGGAAGCAACAGAAAAAACTGTTGTGAAACAAAATATGGAAACTGGCCAGACATCTGACATTATATAGAACACTTCTAGTTGAATTTGGAAAATCTGAAATCCAAACAATGAAATTAAAATCTACTATAGTAGTTCCATGTCCCTGCTGAAATAACCAGCTAATAAGTATGCTTCCTGCATTTGGTTAATGGATAGGGTACAAGTTGAAGCTAAAGATCTAGAAAGTAAAACTGAACTACAATTGAAAAAATGTTCAGACTGAATTGTGAAATTCTCTGAAAAAGAAAATTAAGACTGAAATCTGAAATTCAGTGAAAAGTCAGAGAAAAGAAGAGCATCCCCAAATTAGAAAAAGATCCCAAACAGCACTTCGTCACAGACTAGGTAGTCCATGATTTTTTTGTAAAACTTAGGACTGAGTGCTAACCCAGGCCAAGTAACCTCCAAGAGCAATACGGCCACTGCACTCAATCAAAGATTAGGGATGTAACAAAAAAACTGTTGTGAACCAAACTATGGAAACTGCCAGACATCTGCCTTTATATAGAACACTACCAGCTGAATTTGGAAAATCTCAAATGCAGACAATAAAAATTGAAATTTATTGTAACAGTGTCTCGTCTGCTGAAACAACCAGCTAATAACTGTGCTTCCTGCACTTAGTTGACAAATAAGGTACAAACTGAATCCAAAGATCTAAAATTTGAAGTAGAATTGAAAACTTTACATCACTCCTTTTCCTTAATTTCCTTCTTCTTTGCCCCCTCTTCCTCTCCTTTGTCCCTCATTCTCTGGTCCTCATGTCTTTCCCTTTGCCTCTTATTAAGACTGTCTGCAATCTCATTTTTCATTCTCCTCTTCCTGATGATGGACCACTGAGTGTGATCCGAAATATTGATAAAAAACATACAGTTGATTCCAGAAGCAATCTTTTCAATTCTATATGGACTGTAGAAAACTCATGCCAACTAGAATTGAAAACTGTTTTTGAGACTGAACCGTGAAATTCTCCAGTTTTCTTAAGAATGATTTCTGAAATTCTGGGAAAAAGAATCTACAGTTTTTGGAGAGAAAAGAAGACCACCAGCAAAATTTGGAAAAAAATCCCAAACAGCACTTTATTACAAACTAAGTGCTATATGATATTTTTAAGAACTATCTAAGGACTGAGTGCTAGCCCAGGCCAAGTAATCTCCAAGGGCAATCTGGCCACCGTATTTGGCCAAAGATTAGTCATCTTCCACCAACTATCCGCATAAAACCATTTAAAGGCATCCCAATTGTATAAGATTTAAAGCCTTATGTTTTCCATGTTGAGTAGCATCAACCCCGCACATGCAGAGGACTAGTTTTGCACTGACTATCCACATACTTCCATCCTCTGGTATCCCTTTACTCTAATTTGTCCGTGTCAGAAAACACATCTCCTACCTTATTATAACATGACTCTATAATATGTACGACACCAATGACTACTCTTTGTAAATACATATGATACCTAAAATAATTTATAATTTTTTCTTACTCTGTGCACCTCCTAGACAAAGATTCTTGTTACTCGTTATCACCTCTATGACAAGATTTTAACATTCTCATGAAACATAAATGAGCTTGTCCTACGAGACAATTATATGCAATTTCTACTACAATAAAAACTTAATTTTATTATCCACCCTAAATACAACCTAGGATCGTAGCAACAACTCATAATAAATCCCTGTAGATATAGCTGCCAAACACAAATTAATGTTGTCATGCCCCTGAAATTGCATTAAAAAGCAAATAAATAAATAAAATAAATAACAATATAAATATTATAAATATAAATATAAATATCAAACAATTTAAATATTATTATTGCAATCATACTATGTTAAAATATATATATAAACTGATATAAAAATAAATATACACTATATTATATAAATATAGTATAATATCCATATAAATATAAAATACTATAAATTAATAAACTGCAGCGATCATAATAAACTGCAATGGTCACAAGGCCGATTCATACAAAAGCAGCAATTCATTATAAAGTAATAGCAATTCACAAAGGGGGGCAGCGATGGAGTTTAAATGAAAACATTGAAAAGATAAAAAACCAGTGATCATGTCTTTATTAAAAGGCAGCTATAAATACAAGTGTTTAAAGGCAGAGATTAGCATTAGGGAGTGGTAACAATAAGTTACGTCTTTTCAAAGGGTTATCTCTATTCAAAGAGATGCCTCTCTTCATAGAGGCAAGGAAACATAAAAGGGGGGTAAGAAGTGTGTGGAAAGAAGAATAGGAAGGATAAAATAAACATCAGCAGATTGGTCTTTATTAAAAGGCAGCTATAAATACAAGTGTTTAAAGGCAGCGATTAGCATTAGGGAGTGGTAACAATAAGTTACGTCTTTTCAAAGGGTTATCTCTATTCAAAGAGATGCCTCTCTTCATAGAGGCAAGGAAACATAAAAGGTGGGTAAGAAGTGTGTGGAAAGAAGAATAGGAAGGATAAAATAAACATCAGCAGATTTAATCAGGGAATGGAAAAATAAATAATTAAGAAATCTGGAATATATTTCTGAGTACTAAAACAGATTTATTATTGAAGATTGTATGAGCAGACTAGGATAAGGAATGGAATATCTTTTGGGAGTTGGAGCAGATATGAAGAAGTATATGGGAGTAAGAGGGTGGTTCAATGAGATAGAAATGAAGACCAATGATTAATCAATAATAAGGGAAGTTAATAAAATTACATATACATATATATATGTGTGTGTGTGTGTGTGTACATATGTATATGCTATGTCACAAGATTCGTCGAATTAATTCGGCAACAATGAAATTCGGATGAAATTCGGAGGAAAAAATTTGAAAAGTATAAAATTCGGATCAAATTCGCCTTATGTAAATTTTTTTTTTTTTTTAATAAATATAAGTAATATATCCATAAAATTGTTTAAATAGTTTAACATTGATAAATAGATTTGAAATCATTACAAAAAGATGACACATTTATAAAATATAAACCATAAGAAACATGTGAAATCACGTTTGCGAATATGTTCTTTTGTCAAAAAGGTACAATAACAACCAAGACTTTAGAACTTCAAAAAAGCTCCAAGTCATCAAGAGCACTTGGCTGCGATGCTAAATCATCATCATCTGTATCACTGCTCAATTCATCATCTAGAAAGTCAGGCTCATCTGCAACTTGCATTGCTATGTCTTCAAAAATTTCTTGTGAGGAAGAGTTCTTTGCTGCTTTGTTCATGAATAATTTTAAATTGCTGCGAACATAGACAAGATCTCCCAACTTTCCAGACAACAATTTATTCCTTTTTTTGGAATGGATGTGTTCAAAGCAACTCCAGTTCCTCTCACAAGCCGATGAACTTGCTCCCTGACTCAAAATGCGAACAGCAAACTCTTGTAGCTCAGGAGTTTGTCCTCCATAGTCCAACCACCATCTATATCCAGGTATACGTGCCAAGTCATATTTGGCTGCTGCCATTCCAAACATCCCTTCTCCTTTCTTGTATTCCCAACATTGATCTCTGATTAGTGCTGAAATTGTTGCATTTGATGCATGCTTTTGAATGGCTTCAAAAAGCCCTCCCATAATTTCAGAATCACCTTTTCTATTAATAGAAAACAACTTAGGCTCTAAAAAACAAGCTGCTGCATGTAAAGGTGTGTGCATCATTTTCCATCTACAATCAACTGTCTCCCATATCTCCATGTATTCTGCTTCTACATTGTTTAGTGCTTTTTGAATAGATTCCTTACAACGGTCCATGCTTTCATAAAGCATGCCAAGGCAAGGAGTGTCACCATCAACCATACGAAGCACGTCAACAATTGGTTCACATATAATCAAAACTTTTGCTGCACTTTCCCAAAAATTGCTATTTAGAATAATTTGCTCTATGTTCTTCCCCTTAGGACCTTTTGAAAGCACAGAATTTTCCCACTGATTGGAACAAATAACAGCCCTCAAAGCTGCTTTTTCTTCAACCACTCTTTTCAAAGTGATATAAAATGATGCAAATCTTGTTTCACAAGGCCTCAACAACTCCTTGGATGCATGCTGCCTATAAAGACTCAATGTGAGACGATGATTCCGTATGAAATTTGCAATTGCTCTCCCTCTATGAATAGCTTCATGTACCCATGGGAATTTAGCCAAGTCATGAAGCAGCAAATCGAGACAATGTGTTGCACATGGGCTCCAATATATTCTTGGGTACTTCTCTGTAATCAGTTTCCCAGCTCCCACACAATTTGCTGCACTATCAGTTACAACTTGAACCACATTTTCCACCCCTACTTCAAGAATGGCTTCCTCTAATATTTGGAAAATATACTCAGAAGTTTTTTTGCGGTTCATGGTGTCAATCACTTTCAAAAACACAACACCATCAGGAGAAGACACCAAAACATTAATCAATGGCCTTTGACATATATCTGACCATCCATCACTCAATATAGTGCAACCTGTTTCATTCCAAGAGGCTTTGACATCAACTAATTTCTCAGTCACTCTATCTTTTGACCTCTGCAAAAGAGTTGTCCTAAAAGCTTCTGAAGTTGGGGGTGTGTACCCTTTGCCAAACTCTGCAACTTTCTGAATTGCATTACGAAAATGCGGATTCCTTGCAACATTGAATGGAATTGCACTCGAGTAAAACAAATCAGCTAAGGCATCATCCACCTGTTGTTTCTCTACTGGTTTCCAAAAACTGTTCAAGGTTCCACTCTCTTTTGATTTACCCACATGCCTAGGTAAGGTGGAAGAGGAAGACATGATAGATGCTGTGTGTCTAGACTGAGCCATTTCCTCTTCTATTCTTTGCTTTTTTTGTGCATTCTTCATCTTTCCTACAATTGAAGAGGACTGTTCTTTCTCTAAAGCAGCTCTCATTTCTGGGGTAACGTTTGGACATGCTTCAACACCTCCTCCTGCACCCCCTGAAATACCAAGTAAATGGTCCATTGCCCTTGTCAAACCTCCAGTAAAAGGTTTGTAACACTTGTTGCATGTGAGACTTGTACCATTGCGAGTGACATATTTCCATGCCTCGGCAGTTGATTTCTTGGGAGCCATAAAGTAACAATCTGTATGTTTAAAAGACAAAATATGAATTTTAGTTTTATAATACAAATAAAAATGATGTAATCGTATAAATGCAAATGCCAGACAATATTCATCATACAACTATGACTGCGTACATAAAATTCTATGACTGCATACAGCTGCAGCATGTAGGTGAGCAGACAAATAATGAAAAAAATTGTCATGTACACTTGTAATTTTGTAAAGAATATAGTAATTTTTTATTTTAATTTTAATTATTAAAACTAACAACATAAAATAAATATATATTAACTTTTTATTGTAATTTTTAAAAACTGAATACTAAAATTGAGATAATGTTAAATTTCCATATATTAAATATAAATTTAATACAAATAAAATAATAAAATATTTAATATTCCACATTTTATTAAATATTAAATATTTAATAAGTTAATATATATAAAATATTAAAAATATTAAAAAAATTAATTTAAATCTAACTGAATAAACACAGAATTAAATCTAATATTAATAAAATAATAAAAACTATATAAATATTATATGAATATCTAATAATTAATATTAATAAAATAATCAAACCCTAATATTAAATCTAATTTTAATAAAATAAAAATTAAGAAAGCAAACATAAATAAATAATACAATATTAAATAAAATTATGAAAATCTAAGAAAAACCCTAAATTTTTCGTCAAAAAATAAATCATGGAGATCTGAAACAAAAAAAATAAAAATCGCCTACCTTCGACTTGCAAATTGCAGTTGCAAAGAAGACTTCAAAAGATTTGAAACCCGAAACTGGAGGCGGCGGCTTCAAACTGGAGGACACGATTTGCAGAAATAGAAGAAACGAGCTTCAAACTGGAGGACGCGATTTGCAGAAAAGAACACGATTTGCAAAAAAACGCCTTTCAGTCGACCTTGGAGAGCTTCGAAACTGAAAACCTTCCTGTTCCGCGTTTTTTAGACTGAAAAACTTCGCCGGAAATGGACGCGATATTCTCTAGTCTTTATAAAAATATTCACCTGAAACCCTAAACGAAAATACCTTTTAAGATTTTTTTTTTAATAAATTCAACGTTTTACGAATTTTAACGAATTTCAACGAATTTTGACGAATTTCATTGGTTTTTTTAAAATTCGCCGAATTCCGAATTTCAAGGCAAAAATTAAGTTGCATGACATAGTGTATATGTATATGTATATATATATATGTGTGTGTGTGTGTGTGTGTGTGTGTGTATAAGTCCATATCAATTAGAAACGATCATATATTCATATTTATATGAAATATATATATAGGTATATTATAGTTATACAATTATGCAATAATGATGCTTGCAGCAATTATTGAGCCTTTAAAGTAATTATGATCCTTTAAAATGAATAGATTATATATATCTATATGTTGTATGTCTTTATCCTATGATCAAACAAATGTAAGGCTGAAGGAAGCAAGTTAGGGTAATGCTGTTTACAGGCCTCACATGCTAAGTAGGCCACTTCAAGGGTAGAATTGTCTTAGTCTAGACGTTCTTGCCACTTAGGGCCAAGGGGTGGGTTGTCTTGGTTGGACGCGCGTGCTCTTGGGCTTAGGTGGGTTGAGTAGTTTACAAGCACCCCTTTCAAGGCTTTCCTATCAAGCCAAACTATGACTAGCTGTTAGGATGGATTCAAGGAGTTTCAATCATAAGAGGGGTGGATAAGGCACCATGGATAGGGAAAGCAAATACAAGTTTATCCGCCAAGCACACCACCCAAGGGTGGAATTGTCTTAGTTGGACGTTCCTACCGCTTGGGCTAAGTGGTGGGTTGTTTGGGACACTTGTGCTCTTGGGCTTGGTATGGATAGCTTCAGGCAAACTTATCATGTTCCTCATCCAAATCCTATTATGATTAAGACAATCACTATACATTATAGATAGTTTTGAAATAGTTATGTATCTACCTATGCTCCACGGGGACGCGTCCCCTATACTTTTTGCCCATTTCCCGTACCGGGTACGAAACGGGGACACAGGGACGGCTAGGAAACGTACCGTGGAAGTCCCCTTTTGACCACCAAGTACCGGAACCTTTTAGGGGGATGTTTTGCCAGAAATCGGGGACTTTTTGCCCAAAAGGGGGACTTAGGGTACGGCTAGGAGTACCCAGCACAGCCCAGCCGTCCCTCGTCCGTACCGAGTACGGCTAGCCGTACCCTACGGCCCAGCAGCAAGTAAAGCGCTTATTTTTAAAAAAATAAAGTTTTTTAAATTAAAATAAAGGTATGGGGGGTCCCACAAGGGGCACCCCATGCCACTTAACCTAAGTTTCACCTTTTATGTGGCCTAAAATGTGAAAAACAATTCATTCTTATTTCTTGCCATGTGAAGTGAAGGAGAGCAAAAGAAGAGCAGCTGAGTGAAAGAGAGAAGAGCAGCTTGAAGAGGAGCTTAGGGCATCATTGCCAACATATTAGAGGTATGTTTCTCATCTTTGTTTTGTATTTGCTATTTGTTTCTAATTTTTGCAAGATTTTTTTAAGTTTTTCAACACATAGGAAGGGCATTTAGGGTTTTTTTTTTTTTTTTTTGAATTTTCAGCTCTTTGAAATCAAGAACTTCATAATTTTTTTGAAAACAACCATGAGTAACAGCAGTGATAGTGAAAGTCATGATATTGAAATCCAAATGGAGGAAAGAACTCAAACTCAAAGAACTAGAAATAGACCTAGAGGTGGTTCAACTCCAAACATTAGGGGGTCTTCAGAGACTAGGAGTGGAGTAGGGTCAGCAAGTTCAAACCCCTTTGAATGTCCATCTGAAATCCTCAAAAAATGGGCAAGAGGCCCATTTAACCCCAAAAAACCTCTACTACAATTTGCAACAAGAGTTGATAAAGACAAGCAAAAAAATTCGGGGGGTAGTAGAGTATGGGAGTGCCATTTGTGCCAAAAACAATATAGGGGCAGCTATACGAGAGTTTATTGCCATCTTTTGTGGATTGGTGGTCAAGGGGTGAAAGGGTGTAAAAAAATAACCCAACAAGAAAAAATTGAGGCAACTAGATTGCATATGGAGGGGGAGGCATTATCAAAAGGGGTTTCAATTGAGAGTTTGCAGCCTAGTTCGAGAATGTCTACACCATCAGTGGATGTTGCTTCAGCTTCTCATTCTCATGTGGGGGAGGATTCTACTAGAGGAAAAAAAAGGAGTATGAATGTTGCTGATATGTTTAATGTTACAGCAAAAGATGGGGCTGATTCTTCTATTGCCAAGTTTTTTTATGCTAATGCCATACCATTTCATGTCTCACGTTCACCATATTTTAAACAAATGTGCAAAGATATTGTAGTTGCTGGTCCCTCATATGTTCCACCTGGAGAAACTAAGCTACGCACCACCCTTCTTGATAAAGAGTACTCCAAGGTGAGTGTTTTGATGGAGGATATGAGACAAACATGGTTGACAGATGGCTGCTCCATAATCATGGATGGGTGGACCGATATCAAACATCGGCCACTCATCAATCTTATTGTCACTAGTGTAGCAGGCTCTTATTTTCTTAGAGCTATAGATTGTTCAGGCAAAAGGAAGGATGCAACCTTCCAATTTCAGATTTTGAGAGATGCTATAGAGGAGGTTGGAGCCTCTAATGTTGTGCAGGTATGATTTTCTATTTTTCTTTCTTTCTTATTTTTTATTTTGATTTTCTTATTAGTTATTTAAATTTTTTGATATCTATATTCTAAGTTCTTAGATTCTATACTAATCTCATATCAACTTGATGATATGCCATTGCCAGGTAGTGACTGATTCAGCCCGTGTGTGTAAATTAGCTGGATTGATGGTGGAGAGTGCTTATAAGCACATTTTTTGGACCCCTTGTTGCGTGCATGCATTGAACAATACTTTGAAGGACATTGGGAAGATAGATTGGGTGAAGGCAGTGGTTGCAGAGGCTAGAGAGGTGCAAATGTTCATTTGCAACCATCAGACTTCACTTGCTTTGTTTAGAACATTTTCGAGGAAGGAATTCCTCAAGCCCGTGGAGACTAGATATGCCAGCTACTTCATTTTATTGGAGAGGATGCTTGAGGTCCAAGAGGCTCTACAATTAATGATGGTCAATGCAGAGTGGGGTAGATGGCATGAGTCAAGCACAGCGGAGGGAAAAAGGGTGAAACAAAAAATCCTTGATGATGACTGGTGGTCCACAATGAGGTAAGAAAATTGGCATTGCTGATTTTATTATTTATTTGAATTATTAATTTATTTCTTAATTTTATTATTGCTGATTTTCATTGTATTATTTAATATTTATAGGCTAGCTGATTTTAATTTTTGTAACTTGTTTGCACTTGCAGATATGTATGCTCCTTCATCCAGCCTATTGTGCAAGTGATTAGATTTGCTGATACTGACTCTCCTAGCCTTGGAGAGATTTATGAGACCTTTGATAGTATGCTTGGACAGGTCAAGCAAGCAATTTATAGCAAGGACCCTTCTTTGACATTTTATGAGGAGCATCTTAGGCCCATTGTGACGCGACGGTGGGACATCATGAACACCCCGCTTCATATGGCAGCCTATGCTCTCAATCCGAAATGGTATGCACCGAGGCCTGGGAGAGTGGCTCCATCTCGTGATGAAGAGGTGAAAGAAGGCTTCATGAAGGCCCTTACAAAAATGTATAATTCAGAGGAATCTACCATACTTCGCACACAGTGGCTTGCATTTGTCAATCTTCGTGGTCCAACCTTCAGCAAACCAGAGGCGAGGTCGGATAGAGCTACATTGGCTCAAACCGACCCTATTGGATGGTGGACGTGGCATGGGAAGGATGCACCAGAGTTGAGATTACTTGCCGTTCGCCTTCTTTCACAGGTTGCCAGTTCCTGCTGCTGAGAGGAATTGGTCCACATATAGCTTTATCCAATCGGTCAAGAGGAACTGCCTTACCTCTAGACGATCGGAAAAGTTGGTGGCAGTACACAGTGCTTTGCGGCTACAGGATCGCCGGTCTAGTGAGTATCGTCAGACTCCAGCCTTACGTTGGGATGTTAATCCCGAAGATGCTATGCAGATTGAGGACGAGGATACACATGAGGGATTAGTTGGGGTTCCATTGGTTGAGGCAGATCCTTCTATTGGCATGGACACTGACACTGACTTAGACTCGAGCTCTGATGGCGAGGGCAATGCTGATTTAGACCTACCTTTTGCTGATTAGGGACCTTGGACAGCGATATATTTTCTTAGTTTTATGTTTATCATGTCATTTCATAGTTGAGACTTGGAGCCTTTGGGCATTTTGGTTATAATTATCAGACTTTTATATGATATGTATGCACATTTATAATGAAAAGCATTTGAACTTTGTTAATTTGTTCGCCAATTCTCATGTGAAATCTCAATTCAAGTCTAATGAATGTATTAAGCTTATACAATGTCTAGAATGAATGCTTTATCAATGTTATGCTATGAACATTTGAAATTTCTCTATATTTTTAAAAATTTCCCTATTTTTTTGTCAGTCGTCCCCTAAAAAATGACCCAAAAATACCCCCGTACCGAAAACTCGTCCCGGCGTACCGGGTACTCCCCGTCCCCAAAACCCCGTGGAGCATAGGTATCTACATGATTTAAATAAGTCTTTAATGTTGATCATATGAAGTATATTCCAATGGCATCTAACCTAATTGCAGGATCTAAACCAAGATTTATCTGGCTTAAGACATTCAATCGGTGAGTTAAAAACCCTAACTACATTATATTTGTGATTTTAGGGCAAGATTTAGGGCAATCCCAAAAGGGTACATTACAAATGTTTGGAAGCTTAAGCCACAAGAACACCATGCCATTTGCGACTATGTATTTTATTGTTAATGTCACAAGGATGAAAAATACAATGGCAATATCATATCTGGTTATGATTAGACACATCTATGTTGTCCAATATGGAAGGAAACGAGCTTCTTATAAATCGAAAGCATCCAATCACCTCCTCATCAGTGTAGGACATTAATGGTTGTTGCAATGTGTCGATATCCATAGATGGCATACTCACAGAAAACTTGCCAAGTCAACAAGTACTGTCGATTTTTGGCAAGTGCTTGGCAAAAACTTGACGAGTTCAACAAAAAAACTCGCCAAATACATTAAAAATGCAAAAACGAAAAAAAAAAATCAGAAAAAATAGTCAAAAAACTCACTATTTTGCCCTATTGATGCATGAACACCCCTAACACTTCCTTACATAACACTTGGAGAGAAAATATTCTTAATAAAATGTGCCAAATACCTAATTTCTCCCTTAAGTGATAAAATTGTGAAATGGTGTGCTACAATAAGTATTATGTGGTCTCAAAGGCCTTAATTTGGGCTTGGTGGTGGGGGCATTGCCCCTCAACCCCGCCATGTATCGCAACAGGGAATGCACCAAGGGTGATGCCGCCAAACCCCACGAGGGGATTGCCCCTCGACCCTGTTGGGGGCATTGCCCCCAAACCCCCACTAGTTATTGGGATCTCTTCTCGTATAAGAAATTTGATTGCAACAAGGGGATTTGGGAGTGGAGACTAGAATCGACAATATCGAGTCTTAGACAATTATCTTTATCACTATCATAATATCATTGATTCTCGCCAAGATTTCACTGGACTACAACAGTGTGCAAAAGTTAGAACCTCTCCACATGTTTTCACTAGACTAGGATAGAGGAAGATGTCAAATGTTGTGATGTGCAATTTATGAATTATGACAATGATTTTCAAAGACAATCATTATAAATTCATAATAGTTGCCAAGTAACTATTGTATCAAGATTTCGTGTGATGATGCAATTTTGTACTCAATTTGTATTCAAATGAATCAAATTTAATAGAAAAAACTTTTTTACTCATTTATGGATTCATTGGATATATTTTGTCTGTGAATTTTGCAAGAAAAAAGAAAAGTGTTCTTAAAGAAATTTAAGCAACTTTTTAAGTTAAGTTTTTGTAAGTCTTTGTCGTGTGGCAAATTTTGGGTCTATTGAGTTTTTGTCAAGTCCGAGTTTTCCAACTATGTCGATATTAGAGTGTACAAATGGTTTATCTTAGAAGAAAGAAGGAACACTTACATGGTATTGGAGGGAAAACAAACTACTAAAACAGCTATTACTGTTTTTGTTTACTCATATGCACACTTTCTTATCTTAACTTTAGCAAGTGGTGTTCAAATATTTCTTAATATGTACATCACGAACACCTCAGGATTAGTAGACAGTGGAGGAAGTGATTAGAGTAGGGTATTGGTGCATGTTCATTGTTATCAAGTTTTCATAAATGTTTGAGCTTTTGCTAAATATTGTAAGGAGTTTCTAAAAGCTCACTAGAACTAAGGAAAAAGAGAAGACAATAAATAAAAAGATTCAAGAATGATGGTATTCTTGTCTTCAACCATGCAATCCTCATCATTTGGACCAATTAGATTCTTCGGCTTCATCATTAGTTCTCTGAAGAATGAAGATTACTAAAAAATAATGAGGACTTGGTGTTGGAGAAAACATTTGAGAAGATGATGCCATTAAAGGTATGGTCCCCCAAAACGCATCCCTTGTAAGGGTTGTTTTGAGGACGCAGGGACGAGTAGGAGATGTCCCCTCCCCATCCCCCTATTTTTGAAAAAACACGAAATGTCCCCAAGGCATCCCTCATCCCCTATAGGAGATGTTTTGGAGATGTGGGAACCATTAGAAAGCGTCCCCTTCCCATCCCCCCTTTTTTTTTAAAAACTAGCCAAGACATCAAAATATAGACAGGCAATACCCCTAGGAGCCGTAGGGGACGGCTAGCCATCCGCTACAGCACAAGCACTTTTTTGGTGCATTTTAAAAACAAAATTAATTTTGATTTTTAAAAAAGGGATGGGTGGGACCACAAGGACCCCCACACCCCTAAAAAATATACCTAAACCTAAAACAACAACAAAAAACTCATTTTGACATTGTCCAACTTGTGAAGAAGAGCAACAAAAGGAGCAGCAATGAGAAGAGAAGAACAATGGTTAGAAGGCAATAGGGCATCAAAACCACGTAATTTGAGGTAACTTTACCATCTACTATTCATCTGTTGAATTTCCCTTGCGTTTTTTTAATTTTTTTGAAATTTCCAAACACATGGGGAGGATATTTAGTTTTTTTCCTTTTGTTTGCACTTGTAGCTATGTTCTAAATTCTTAGCAAAGATACAATGAGCAACGGTGGGAGTAGTGAGAATGAAGAGATTGAAGTTTAAATGTAATAATGAACTAGAATTCATAGAAGTATGGCTGCCATTGGAGGTTTTTCTAGGAATGGGAGCGTAGCAAGATCTACAAGTTCAACTAACCCATTTGAATGCCTTTCTAAACTCCTCAAAACCTATGGGAAAGGCTCATTTCACCACAAAAACCCTCTTACAATTTGCAACATGATAAGACAAAGACAAGAAAAAAAATTCAAGGAAGTCAAATATCACTGTCATTTGTGCATCAATGACCATGGAGGTAGTTATACTCGAGTTTATTGTCATCTTTTGTGCATTGGTGAACAAGGGATAAAAGATTGTTATACTATAACTCTAGCTGAGAAAGCCAAGATAACTAGATTACATATGGAGGGGGGATGCAAGAAAGAAAGGAATTTCATTGGAAAATATTCATCCTAGTGTGTCATTGCCTATGGAAACCATGGATATTGGAATTAAATGGGAGAGGGTTCTACTACCACCAAGGGAAAGAAAAAAATTACCAGTGTTATGGGTTGTTTAATATACAATCACAACAAGTGGCCAAGTCTTCTATTGTTACACTTTTTTATGCTCATGCCATACCATTTCATGTGTCACGCTCTCCCTATTTCAAACAATTGTGCAAAGACGTGATAGATATTGGTCCCTCATTTGTCCCACATGGAGAATATAAACTACACACCACCCTCCTTGATAGAGAATATTCTAAGGTAAGTGTGTTGATGGAAGATACGAAGCCAAATTAGATAAAGGATGGTTGCTCCATCATCATGAATAGGTGAACCGATATCAAACATTGGCCACTCATCGATATCATTGTCACATATTCAACAAGCGCTTATTTTCTTAAAGTTATCAATTTTTCAAAAAAAAGGAAGAATGCAAACTTCCAAATTGAAATTTTGAAGGATGCCATAGAAAATGTTGGAGCCTCTATTGTTGTACAAGTGGTGATTGATTCAACCCATGTGTGTAAGTTAGATAGCTTGATGGTGGAGGGTGCTTACAAGCACATTTTTTGGATCCCATGTTGTGAACTCATTGAAGGACATTGGAAAGATACATTAGATGAAGGCGGTGTTAGGGGCAAGAGATATACAAATGTTCATTTGCAAACATCACAATTCACTTACTTTATTTAGGACTTTTTCGAGGAAAGAATTCCTCAAGCTTGTAGATATTAGAAATGCCAACTACTTCATTTTGTTAGATAGGATAGTTGGGGTGCAAAAGGCTTTAGAATTAGTGGTGGTTAATTTAAGGTGGGTAGGTGGTCAGAGGCAAGCACACTAAAAGGAAGAAATGTGAAACAAAAGGTCTTTAATGATGATTGGTGGTCCACAATGAGGTCAAAAATTGCTAGTTTTATTATTATTTTTATTAAAAAATAATTATTAATGTTTCTAACTTGTAAATTATCTTCGTTCTTTGTAATAGCATTCACTCTATTATTTGAGTCTTAAATTCTTAATCTTTTTTTTTTTTTTGTAATTTGTTTGCTCTTTTATAGAGTCTATTGTGCAAGTCATAAAATATGTTGATACAAACTCTCATAGCCTTGGAGAGATTAATGAGACCTTGCATAGCATGCTTGAGCAAATGAAGCAAGTCATTTATAGTAAAAATCCTACTTTGGGATTTTATAAGAAGCATCTTAGGCATATTGTGATATAGTGGTGGAACACTACGAACACCACACAAGGCAACCTATGCTCTAAATCCCAAATGGTATGTAGCTAGGCCTAGGAGAGTGCCTCCATCTCATGATGAAGCGATGAAAAAAAGGCTTATGAAAGCCTTTCAAAAAATGTATACTGATGAGTTGTCTTCTTTACTTCACACATAGTGGCTTGCCTTTGTCAATCTTTATGGTCCAACCTTCAACAAACCAAAGGCGAGGAAAAGAGCTACATTAGCTCAAACCAACTCTCTTAGATGGTGGATGTGGCATGGCAAGGATCCACCAAAATTGAGGATACTTGCAACTCACCTCCTTCCAAAGATTGTCAATTCCTCTATTGTAAAAAAGGAATTGGTCCACATATAGATTCATCCATTTAGTCGAGGAACAATCTTACCTTAAACAATCAGAGAAGTTGGTAGTTGTACATAATGCCCTTGTGAAATATAAAATCAATAGATCCCTAAGTATCACTAGACTCCAACCTCACATTGGGATGTTGACCCCAAAGATGCTATACAAGTTGATGAGGAGACACAAGGGGGATTGGTTGGGATACTATTGCATGAGTCATCTCCTTGTAGTGGCAATGACTTGACTCCAACTTTGATGCAAACCTACCAAATGCAAATGCTGATTTGGGACAACTATATATTTTCTGTTTTTTTTTTTCCATTTTGTAGTGGAAACTCGCATCCTTTGGGTATTTTGTTGCAATTCTTGTATAATATAATATATATGCACATTAACAATGGGAGCATTTAAATTTCACTAATTTGTTTGTCAATTCTCATGTGAAATCTCAATTAAAGTCTAATGTTATGTGTTATGGTTCTATAATGTCTATGATGAATGGTTTATCAATGTTATCGTTAGGATATTTGAAATTTTCTTATAGTTTTAAAAATTTCCATTTTTTAATAGCTGTCCCCTGTCGCCCCCTAAAAAATAGGCTGAAAAAAATTCATGCCAAAAACACATCCCCCTATCCTCGTCCCAAAAACTTGGGGCATCATAGCATTAAAAACATTTCCATCATTACTAACTTCTTTTAATCATTCCTGGAAAGTTCTCTCATGGAATAATAATCTGAACAATTGTAATATTTTGCTGAACTTGCTAGCTACAATTTCATAAAATATCAAATAAGAGAAACTTCTTATAGTGGGATTCTAGGTGTGTCAACAATAACTTCCTAAAGTTTTTCCTACTATCCGTCCATACTACACCAATTTGCACGCCTCTCTCTAATGTGATAAGATTTACATCCTTAACAATTTTTACAAGTCCCAAAAAGCACTTCAAAAAATAAAGCATGCAAATGGTTATAAGCATTATGAGGTACCTTATAAAAGAAGCTTCCACTTGCTCAAAAATAAAAGTCACCATAACTTTCATAACCAAGGTCTTGTCAAAACAAAAATAATTTCATGACACATAAAAATAACATTTCAAAGTTATTTCTGCCAGGAAAAGAAAAAGTCCACTGCAAAAAGCAAAAAGAGCTAATGAACTACTTTTTGTCCTTGATTCTTTACCTTGCCCTCCTGAGAAAAATGTTCTTCAAGATCTTTCTCCACAACACGAGCAGAAAGACCAGTGACATATAAGTTGTTTCCAGGGTTGACCACATCATCTTTTGAAGAATCTCTGAAAGCACCATAGACATAACAAAAAGAAGTCATAAGCAGCTACCTAATAAAAATTGTTGTACATATCAATATATCATCCGTATTTCCATATGCAAAATCTACGACCATCTATATAGTTCATGCAAGTTTGCTTTAAATTGAGCAGAACTTTAGGGATAAGTCCTGTAATAGGACAAAAACAGTGTGATAATATAATATATAGTTATTAAAATGTTCAAATGGATACAAATTTTGGATTATAGAAAACTGAAAAGCAATTATAGTATACATTGAATAGCATATAATTTTATAAATAAACCAAAATACCTCCTTGGAGGGCTACGAGATTTTGATGGGGATCGAGATCTAGATGCCGACCGAGATCGTGACCGAGATCGCCCATACCTTCGCCTAGGTGAAGGAGAATCTGAATATCTGTGATAAAAATTGATAAAATAAACCATTTACTGTATTCCATTAGTGTCATGTTAGCAAGTCAATTTACATGCACTTCCAGAGTGTATACATGTGAAAGCCCTCCACAAAAGTATTAGAAGTAATTTTGCAACAACAATAGTACATTTATTGAAACATGAAACGTTCAGATAGAAAGTAAAAGCACACTATCAAACAGGAATTGTCACATCTCACCTTCGCCTAGGAGTGTCCGCCTGATTGCAACACACAAAGAAGCAATTCAAAAAATTGATAAGAACCCAAAATCAAAGTTTCATAGCATATTAAAATCAACAGATACAAGTAATCATGAAAGTTATTCATTGCCTCCATTTCTTTATCTCTTGCATTTTGGAAAGAATACAGAATCAATTATATTCAAGATATCATAGATACAATAATGAATTTCACTTAAATCATATTTCTATGTAGAATTTTTATTTATACGTCTTACAATTATGATCATATTTACAGTACAATGTAACATTAAATACCTTGATTTTAGGGTGATATTGTTTCCAAAACCCACAAAAGAACATACTTTGTCACAAGTACCTTTTAGTAATTTTAAAAATAAAATTAAAAAGCTACCAATTATCCAATGTGAAACTAGAGTTGTAATTAAATTTTTTTAACTTTTTTCTGATTAATGTGTCCAGAATCCACCACCAAGTACATTGATTCAAGTCCCTTTTCTAACAGTTTTGGATTTTTTAAAATAAAATTAAAAGGATCAATATTTCCACCTATTAGCCAATTTGACTTTGAAGTTGAGAACATTTTTTAATTAGACCCTAATCATTAGTAGCACCCACAACTAATTGCAAGGAAAGGGAATTTTACATGGACTTTCCTTGACTGTTAGCATGTGGATACAGAATTCTCATCCCACAGTGAGCTTTAAATCCAAACAAGGTAACCTACCAGTCTTATCCACATGAACTCGGATGATCAATTTTTTAAGTGTTTGCCAAAAAAAATCCAACTAACTAATATGGTAGTCAATCAAAACTATACGGCCCCAATTATGCAATACAAGAAATAACCCAAATCTTAAAATAACAGCGTCTTTGTTGTATTATCATAGTAGTGACCAGATCTGGAATTCAAGCAAGAACTCTAGCATAAGTTTGATTGGACCTAAAAAGATATCTTGGATTGGATAAAACAGGATGAAACTTCTCAAATCTCTACTGTAAACATTATACTAACCTAGCAAGGTATAGCAGCTGACAATAGCAATCACAGCTAGGATACCAGTCCTTAACTCAAGATGTTACAAGTACAATCACCAAATGTTTAAATCAAATCTTGAAGAAGAAATTTAATTCTCATCTTTAACATATTAAAATTAAGGCATAAGTGTACATAATACAAATAAACCCGGACTCGTCTGAATAAAATCATTTCCTATTGCAGTACTTGACTCTAGAACAAAAGGAAACTCAATTTTCAACTTTAGCATATTAAAAGTAAAGCATGAGTAAATTTAAATCATATAATACGAATTTCCTCAGAATTGTCTATGTTAAAATATATCCTGTGGAAGTAGTTGACAATGGCACCAAAAACTAAACATTTACAATCAAACCCACCATCCACAGGTTTGACTGGGTCTTTTAAGATAATTTTTTCAAATCTACTTAAAAGATTTGTCTGCTTGTACTCTGTACTTTTCTGCCTCTTAAGTGTATAAACAAGGAGATAAAAAGATGGAATTATTAAGAAAAAAATTAAGACAACATTTTGAAAAACTAGGGCAAATGAACGGAAAATACTGTAGTTTGTGATTTCTTGGGATTAATCAAAAGTTTTTTGGGTGTAATGCTACTGATTACCACACAGAGCTGTGTGTACCTGCTCCAACTACATGGGAATGCATCTGTAATGTTCAATATATACAAAAAAAAATCTGTGCAGAACCATGCCAACACACTCCAGCCATACAGGAATGCATCTGCGATGTTCTACATGTACAAATATTTTTCTGGATAAACAATTTGATTTTCTGGATAGATAATCCCATGCAGAGGTTTAAAAAACTGACGTTACTGCTTAAAACAAAAAAATAAAATAGGAAGCAAGTAATATTAGGCTGTAGTCCCATTGAGGGGCTTCAGGAACTATTTTTATTGAGCAGGAGGTTTCATGAGGCAAAAAAGAAAATGCTTCAGGATTAATTAGAATCTTTTCCAGATAAATAGGAGCCCCTACTTTTTAGTTTGTAATTTTAAGTGGGTGCATTTGGGGTAGAGCTATAAATTTCCCCCACCAGCTTAGAAAAATTTCTGCCACTTGTCAGTAATTTGGAGCTTTAAATTCCTGCCAATTAATTTTTTAAATCATTTTATATTTATATACACTGCTGAATTGATTATGAAAAATAATAAAATTTGTGAAACAACTAGCTTCTGTAAAATTTGGAGCTTAAACTTTTAAACTTGAGCTGCACTACAAATCCATGGGACCACCCACCTTAAAATACTCCTAAAAAATCTCAGTACCATCCATTGAAATTTTTTTAGGAAGCCCCCTCGATGGGACTGCAGCCTGACAATGGACCAGTCCAAAGAACAGTGGCATAATGATTAAGGGGAAACCCACATCTAGGAGGACATCCTCAGAATGTGCAAGTAAACCAGACGATGAGATAAATTCCTCCTGCGCCGTACTTAATTAAAGCAAAAGAGTCTTGCAAATTCAGCGTACAATGCTAAGTTTAAAGTGCGATTCTAGTTGGGGTTGGGGCCCTATGGCTAAATCTTTCCTGTTGCAGGAGGTTGGTCAAGGAGTCTCTTGCAAATTCAGCGTACAGTTTATGCTAAGTGCAGTCTAACAGTGCGATTCTAGTTAAAACTATATATTAAACAACTTACAAAATACAAGTATGAGTGATATGGGTTCATTGTAAATCGACTGTACGTTTGAGAGATGCCATAGGTTTTGCCCAAGGAAGACATAATCTCAGGGTAAATTTGACTAAGTATTGTTATCTTAACTAAAACGTCTTGCTCAAAAGCACAACATTTGATCTAAAAAGAATAAAAGGCTAAAGAAAAGAAAAAGCTGAACTGGTACTCTATCCTAAGTAAGCAATTTAAATTATTAGACATATATTTTTTTTGTTAAGGTGTACCTCAACAGACAAGACCAGATACAACTCCAGGGAAAAAAATTCCGATAAAACTCTTCCAGAAGCCGCAGAAAAGATATTAATATCTAAAGACAAAGAAAACTATACTAGTAGCCTAGTACTGTACCCAAATGGAGCAATTTAAAATTTATATATAACAAAAAAAAAAAATCTTATGAAATAAGGCGATACCAAAAAAACACATCATAATATAAACATTTTTAGCTTTAAAGATCTTGTGTTTTCTTAACGTTTATTCCAAAAAAGGGGCAAAATAATAAATGAAAAAAAACTAACAAACCCTAGAAAATTTTAGAAACTGCAAAAATTCAATGAAAATGAACAGGAAAGGAGATATGTTTTACAGTACCATAGACAAAGCGCTCCGCAAATGCTTAACGTCTTGTTCTCAGTGGATGGTTTTTTTCGAAGTCTCAAACCCTACTTTCTAAGATGATCCTCTCCGCTTATTCGTATGCCGAAACAGTAGTGCGCCCTTTGGACGTTTTAAGAGGGCAGGTCAGAGGCCGCGGTCACATTAGCCCGCCGAAGTTGGTTTACCGTGTTCAAAACGTGCAATTTTATACTAGTTAAAAAAGTTTTATGATTTTAAAAGAGTTTATAAAAGGGCATTTACTAAAGCTATGGTCAAAAGGTTGGGCTATTTAAATTTTTTAAAGAGAGTTTGAGAAAATTTAGGAGGTCTACTGAATTTTATAGCAACAATAAAGAAAATTGAATTTATATTTTTTAGTATTTCGACATGTAAAAACTATCTATTCCAAATCATTTAATGGTGTGAATAATCTATGTACCTTTTAACGAATGAGATGCATAAATTATTTTGTGGGAGTGAAATTTGAGGATTTTGTTATGTTCTAAGGGTTAAGATGCAATTTTTTTGACAAAACATATTTTAAATGGCAATTATCGAGGATCTGATTGGTTGAGAAGGTTTGAGTCATTTTTACAACCTTCGCGTAGTTTGAAAGAGGCAAGTACATTTCAATAATAATAAAAAGGCTTTTTTAGTTATACTATGCATCTCGAGTGGTTTTTAAGTAATAAACTATTCGAGTCTTTAATGTTTTTGTACTAGATGAAGATTGTTTAGTACATTTTACAATACTATTTAAGGACATATAATAATTATGAAGCATTAATGTAAAGTGGTTAAAGAGGTAATTTGTAGGTGTTCCTTCGATCAATCAAATGTTATAATTTTCTAGTGTTAAGCATTATTTGTTTGATTTGGATTAAAAGGATGCAAGATTTTTAAGTTGTTGAAGCTTTTGCCTTGTCGACATGGTCGCAAATCACGAGCTTTCTTATTTGAGAAGCATGGTTTGGATTCAATGCGTACAATGCAAACATGTGTCAATCATTTTTGTTTTTTTTAGAAGTTAATAAATGTAAATGAAAATTTTGTTGTGAATTATAATTTTTATTTTTATTTTGTTTTTTTGGTAAGCACTACCTAAGGGGGTAGCTCCCTATATTGCTTAAAACAAAAATTGTACAAAGAGAGGTTAAGGCAATACATTTAGTGATAAAAGTAGCCCACACCATCAACGATATCCAAAAGCCTAATTACAACATTCTAATCAATGAGATAAAGGTTCCCTTCTAGGAACTTAATGAAGTCTTTCGTACTATATTTTTGCTCCATGCCATTTTTGTAGAGTTTTCATGCCTTTTAGGGCTTGATCTATTTCCTCTCTTCATTCAAGTTTAGCATGCCCATAGCCAAACCAAATTCAAGGTCGGTAGCCATGTCGTCAATGGCATGCATGATAGGTTCAACCAACTCTTTGTGGAGGAAATGGTCGGCAACCCACATGCCCCACAACCTAGCACCAACAATTTGAATGTAGTTAAAGAAGCACTCAATGACCAAACGGTCATGTGTGTGTCCACCAGCCCATAAATCGTCCCCCACAACTTTATTGATCGCTTCTTTCTCCTTCTTAGACGCTTTCTAGAACATATAAGCAATTTGTGCTTCGCAAGTCTCTGCTACCAATCCTACCTGGTCTTTCTTATTGCAATGGCAAGCAATCCTAAAATGTGTCGTCATTTCTCTCCAGTTGAAAGCTAGTTGTTTATGGCTAGATTTATAACATAGGATTGGCTTTGAGCAGCTTCAATGCCATCCCAAACAAAGATTTCCATATCTTTGCAGTTTCCCAAGCCAGCACGGGAAGAAAAAAGGAGCAGCCAACAACACTTTCAAGTATCAGTCAACTATAGCGAGGTTAGTTTCAGACAGACTAGTCTGTCGCCGAAGCAAAAAAGTCCAAAATAGCAAGAGAAGTGTCGTAGAAAATGACACCAATACCAGGAAAGTAAGAGAGATTATATTTTTCCAGCATGAGTATGCCAACCCGCATTAGCGAGCAACATGAAACTGAGTGCAACCACCCTATCCTTATGAATATAATCATTCATTCCACTTGGTAAAGAATAAGCAACATATACCATGTCAAAATGATCAAGATATACCCCAATGTTGGCCAAACAGTTAGTCATCGAGTTGGTCTCCTTGTAAACATGTGCCAGCATATAATAGTCTAGTTTTACGAAACACTGTCTGATCTTTTGATCCATGACTATAGCTTGCAGTTCTAAATTGAACTCTTGAAAATCATGTTTATATAAATTTGTGAATCGCCCTCAATATGTACTTCCTTGATCCCCTTCTTGTGGCATAACCAAAGACCTCGTGCAAGAGCCTCCAAAATGTTTATTGTTAACTCTTCAAATTTGCACCCCTGCCAAGTTGTAGAACTCAACAAATTTGGAGCAACATGGGAACACTCCTAGGTTGTGGGTCACCTAAGCTTGGAGTGGACCTCCAGATAAAGCTGGCTCCTAAATGGTGTCACCTAAACTACTGCTAATCTAATGCTTTTTTGAGGAAAGAGTAAGAAAGAAACATGAAAATGAAACTTAACTGAAAGCTTTAAAAGGTGATACACCAAGTCACTAACTAAAACTTGTAAAACAACTTGCATTCACAGGTTATTTAACTATAAGCCTGATAAAAACAACTCAACATTTATATGTTTTGCATCAATATTTTGTAAGAAGGCTGCAATGCACACTCCTAGAAGGAAAGAAAAAAACTTTCACAACTAAAACATTATGATATGCAACACAACTTACAACCTGCAACTGCATATTCTTTCTATTTAAAGATGTCGTTAATGAGACACAAAACTAGGAATGATAAAATTCACAAGCATTTGCATCAAATCACCAAAATACATATAATGAAACAGAAAAATGAGAAGGTCAAATTGCTTATCTCCATTAAAACCAAGGTATGAACTGATATACAAATCTGTCAAAAGAGTTACAATTTGCTCCTGCTAAAAAGATAACTCCAAAAAACAAGCTACCACACTACTGGAAAGAAAGAACTAACTTCAAAAACTTTGTTTGAAGCTACTTATGCAAAAAATCAAAAAACTACCCCACACATGTCTTTCTAGAAACTCCTAGTCGGAGGCAGCAAAAAGGCCAAAAAAGAACCTTCTAAAACTCCTCCAAAATATCATCCAAATGAAGCAAAGTCAAGCCAAGACCCAAGTCACACTAAAAGCATGACAAAACTGCCTCCAAATGGCCCATTCCCTCCAAAACAATCAAAGATAAAACTCACACCATTTCCATGTTGGTCAATATCCAAACTACCCACATGCTTGGCACAAGCTTGGCATGAGTCAACATTTTTGTTCAAACATGTCTTCAACTTGTTTGACCGACACTTTTGGTGTGTTTGCAAAGGCATAATACTCCTCATTCTGCATTTGAATAACACTTAACCAAGTGGCTTATAGGTACACCACTTAACTAAATATTTCACATTTAAAAATGAATGCAAAAGAATGAGGCTCAACCATATTCCCTCCATGACTTGGTCATATCAACACATGCCTTCTTTCAACTTTGCATTTAAAACAACATTTTATAATTACACCATTTAACTAAATGCTTTACAGTTAATGCAAAATGAAAGGCCTAGATTTAGCCTATGTGGAAGGTCAAAATGCAAACTCCATAAGTCCTAAAAATAAGAGCTATACAAGGCAAAAAGAAACACAAGGCATAGGTTTTTTTAAAATTGGAAAACACAAGGCATAAACAACATAAGGCATAAGACTTGTAGTTGGCTTTTACTAGGGTTTGAAACCCTAAACACAAAACAATGTGAATGAAGAAAAAGGCACTTCATTCTCACCATCAAATTTTCCAGAAACTCTCTACCGTCGACCGAGGGTTTCACCAGGGCATTTTTCGGTTCCTCCATGGCAACTTCTAAGTGATTTATTGTGGAAACCTGAAGGAAGATGTGTGGGGTAAGTTATTTGAATAAAATCTTTATGTTTGCCTTCATTTTTTTCCTGTGGAAGCTTTGCTTGCTCTTGGCCACCATGATTGAGTTTTTTGAAGTTTAATGGAGGTTTTCCATGGCGAAAAAACTTGCATACTTAATGAAAACAAACAATTTCGAGCTTAGGTAAGTTCCTTGCTTTTCTCCCACATTTCATGTGAATCAAAGCTCGTTTCGAGCTCTCTCCATACAACACAATGGGGAAAATGCTTTGTTTTTTTATGTTTCCATGCTTTATTCTTGTATGCTCGAACTCTGGTATTTCTATAAGAAAATTGAAAACTCTCTATGGAACTTGCATTTTCTTTAGAAAATAGTATTTTTTGTACAACAATGGAAGAAAAACCTTTTTATCATGGTTGCGGCCATGCGTGCATTTAATTTTCATTTCACATAGCATTTTTCTTAAAAGGCAATATGACAGTGTTCCTTCATTTTTTGTATTCTTTTCCATTGGCCGCAACCCTACATTGTGTGTCTCTTTGTTTTTGCAAAACTTTACCTAATTATGGGCTCAACCCACAATGTAGAAGTGAATGAAATTTACAAAGACAATGATTTCTTTTCATTTTTGTATTTTTTTTGGGTTTTCAAACCCCTTAATGGCTGCGGCCATTCACCAGGTGGCCTCCATTTTCTAGGTTGCTTCAAAGCTTGCAGGAATTTGAACCCTTTCTATTTTCCTTTGCATTTGGTCTTTTGAAATAAAACCCCAAGTGGGTTTTGCATTTTATGAAGAAAATTACTTCTTCAAGCCACAACCATGAAGAAATAAACTAGGTTCTTTCAAATCCTGTACAAGCTCAAGCAGCTTCATTTCTCTTGTATTTGTTATTCTTTTCCAGAGAAAAATAAACCAAAAAACTCTTCATGAGAGGCTACGGGTTTGATATTCTTAGACTCTCCTCATTTTGGTAGAAAAAGGGCCCAAAATCTTCAGGTCATGGTATGGATACACTCATAAAATTTTAAATTAATCTTCCCATGAGATCTTGGCCACTCCAAACCCTAACATTTATTCTCCTGCAAAGGCAACTTGTACGCTTCTTTCATTTGGTACCGTGACTCCATTAAAGCAGTTGCTTATTTGCTTTCAAAAGAATGTATTCCTAACTCCACAGTAAAGTAGGAATGGAAAAAGTATTGCCCATTAATCAGAAGAACAACATGATTCTATTTTCTTTCATGAATGCAACTGTAATTTATCATTTTCATTCCTTCTTCATAGCTTCATATGGTTGTCACTGTATTTGGACTTTTCATGTTATAAAGAAATGAACAACTTTGAGTTGTCATTAAAACTCTAAAAGTATCAACTACAATTCTAACTCTTCATTTGGTTAGATTGATCCTGTACAAACATAGCTTGCTTGTCCCTATCATGTTATTGTCCTTCATTTAAAAATTCATCCATGGGCTCCATTTGCAAGATTAGATATCATAGTCTTCATCGTTGGTGACTGTCACTATAGTTTTCATGGAGGCCTATCATTTCCAAATTTGCCCCTTATGTGGTCTATGTGCATTCATGAATGACTTTAAACAATATTTATGTTTGCTTGCATTTCTTCTGTCCTTAACTCATCATCATGCTTAAAAGTGATTTTCTTTTGTTACAGACAAGCCCCCAATGTATTCTTATGTTGTAATAAAACACATTTTGCTCAATTCAATGGCACTGCTTTTTTGATATAGTCTTATGGCTCTGCACTCATGATGTTGGTATCTCTTTCCAATGCTTTCAAATGTTCACTTCTTTGTTGACTGTAATGATCATGCCTTTCATTCACTGCTCCACCTTGTTCATTGTTGTTACCTAATGTATTGTCTTTTACTTAGGCATCCTTTCATAACTATGATGTCATGCTCTATGGCTGAGATCTTCACATCATTTTGAAAACATTAGGACTGTTGGTTCTCATTTTGCATGACTATTTTTTAACGTAGATGGCTACTCCATTTTCTCCTAACATGCTTACTTTAGATCTTTAAAAGAAGTGTTCTCACTTATTGAAAAGGCAATAGCCTACTTGACAATTTGAAAAGCAAACATATGAAAAGAATGATACTCATCTTAGATAAACAAAATACATATTCAGTACCTTTACTTGCAATTCTTGAATGAGCATTTCTCACTGTTTCATCCTTCATGGTTGGTCCCTTGATGCATATGGTGGCTATCATGAATGTCTTCTTCATTTCTCATGTCTTTAAATGCATCTATATGTTATATTTAGATTGTCTCCTTGGCACAAGTTTTGACAAGATTCGTCAGTCTTAATACCCCATGTAGCTTTATGGTGAAGAGACTTTTAAAAGGTCCTCTTACATTGAGCACCCCTGAGATCTATACTTGACTATCACCTAACAATTTGTATAGGTCATAGGCTTTGCATTTTGTTGTCTTTCATTGTTCAATGTCTACTATAATGATTAGAGAATAGACACTAGGTCTATGATGTCTTCCATACATGACTGTGAACTCTATTATGAGTTCACTACACTCTACCATTATTCCAAATGACCACTGTCATTAAGGTTTTGAGTTTTCTTTTGCATGGCATTGACTGCCCTTGACATGATTACCAACAAAACCTTCTCAAAGGCTGCCCTTCATGACTGTCCTACATTCATTTGTAGGATCATTGGTATCTCCTCAAACCATCATGCATTGATTGTTTATCAGAGTGTGCATTGTAGTTGTTTATGAATACTCATTATATCGGTAGCAAGATGATTACCAATGCATGTTAGTTACTCATTTGAATCAATGTGCTTTCCTTCTCATGCATTGCTCTTCAGGACAACATACTGACATGATGGCTTTGGCCTTTTATTCAATTGTTCCCCTTGTGTTGCTCCATGTAACTCATGATAACTCTCAATAGGACTTGATAGCTCCTGTACTATGTGATTATCCATAATTGAACTTGATGCATTTTTGCTTTAGTGTTCATATTATCACATAAATTATTTGTTTCTTGGGAAGAGACAAACTGTTTCATCTTTGAATGATTGTTGTCCTTGTTCTTGTTCCCTTCTTTACTAGCTTCTTGAAAATGTTGACAATGAAATACAACTCATATCATTATTTAAATGGACTTTGGATCCACTTAAGAAGATTGAAAGACATATCCATTAGAGTAAGATTTCCAAGAAGTGATGACTGCCCCTTTGACCAGCATGATGGTAGCCTATTGTTTGATTCATTGTGAAAAGATGAAGAGTAATTTTCTTGATAATTCACACCATTTTGTTGCATCTTTTGAATCTAATAATGAAATTTGATCAACTAGTATGATTCCATATTGATTTAATGCATCAAGAATGGGTTTATCATTGATTTTATCAAGTTGCTCAATTTCCTATCGCTCCTAAAACACAAGAGGGTAGCATGTTGGGCTAAACCCTCGTGGGAGCCACATTTTACTCCACATGTTGTAATTAGTTGAATCAAAATAGTAACAAATATTTTTCCTATATCTGCACAAGGAGCAAACATGTTAGATAAACAGAGCATATGATAGGTGTGTTTGATAACTCTTTTATTTTCCTGGACACCTATGGTATGTTATCTATTTAATGCTTATGAAGGTCAGATTATATGTTTATGGATGTTTGCACATATTTTGATTGGTGACCTTTCATTGCTCTAACAACACTCTTCTTACAGATGCAGGGAACCTAAGAGCAACAAGGGAAAACAACAACTGGAAGCAGGACAAGCGGAAGAGACTGAAGATGATGCAGGACAAGGCAATCAGGATTCATCATTTAGGCAATGACGGGTCCCCCTTCTTTTATGTGAATTTCTTTTTTGTATTTGTAAATGTATAGTGTTTTTTTATATGCATTAGAATAGTCAGTCCCTTGGCTTGTGAGGGAGACTATATACTTATCATTATCAATAAAGACTACATTTTGGAAAGATTGTGCACATTTTCTTATGTTATGTTATGTTATATGCATCTACATGAGGCAATGTAGTATTGTAGTCTTCTGATATTTCTTTATGCATGTGAATGTGACATAGCAAAGTTAAAAATGTACCTTCTTTTTACTTGTAAAACATAAATAGCATCACCTATTTGGGCTAGTAGCAAAAATAGGTAACATTTATATTATTATTATATTTGTATTATTATAGTAATGTATTACATATTATGGTTAGACTAATTTACTATAATATGTGATGTTAATAATGACACTTCTTGTAATCCTCTCACCAGTGCCTAATATAGTTTTGCAATGCAATCAACTTTAGAAAATGCACTCTAAAGGCACACACCACTACAATGAAGACCTACCACTTGTGATCACTTCGTTCATCTCAGGCCATCGCATTCTAGCTTGTTTTTCATATATCAGAATCCTTCTTGGTTGGCGAAGTTTTCCATCTTCTATGGTTTTGTAAACCTTTATGCTCTCCACAAAATTCTTGATGTGAAAGCATGAAAAGCAATGGGGAGCACTTACTAGATGAGCAATATAAGCGACTACATTGCAACATGTGCAAAATTATCTTTTAATGTGAGCCTTTCTAGACTAAAGGGGGCAAGGCAAGGCAATAATATAATATAATCAAGATTTTGATAAAGATCCGACCAAATTGTTAATAAAATATACAGGGCAGTGAAGGCACAAACACAAAATGTTTTAAAACAAAATTAAAAATTAAAAATAATTAAATTTAATGGTTTTTTAAAATAGAGACAATGTATCTTGATACTTTTTGAAAAAACTAGATATATATTATATATTATTTTATGATTACAATAGTATGACGTATTGTATTATTATTAAAAGAGTAAATCTTAATGGAACATTTGGTTTGAAATTTAAATATTTATTATTATTATATTTTGATATTGTTGGAGTGAAGTATTACATATTATGGTTAGAGTATTATAACATGAGATATGATGGATGTTTTTTTTTAGATTATATTATTATTATTATTATTGTAATATTTTTAATAATTTTTTATTTATGGAAACGCTATTGTAGCGCATGTTTTGTATGCATGGCAATTTCGGTTTTTCAACGCTAAAGAAAAGTGCGATAGAATTAAGCGAGCGATGAAAAGGTGTGGAAGGAAAGAAGTGAGAGAGGGACACCTATGTAAGTATTTGATTTCGATGCAAGGCTTGTTCAAGTATGATTTCATGCTTTGGACGCAAAAGGAGAGTGCATTGAGCGATAGTTAATGAAAGGGGGAGAGGTGCTTTAACCTTCATGTGATTTCATTATAACTGTAATTCTAATAACATATATTGTAGATTTATTGAAAATGTTTAAGTTTTAAATGATATTATATTTTTTACTCGAGAAACTTTTAATTAAATAAATTGTCTCTCTAATATATATATATATATATATTATAATATGTTACTATATAAATATAATATATAATATATCACTATATATATAAGTTATAATTTATGGCTATATTAATTGAATCATGTCACATTTATTGTGCGATATCTTTTTTAATACTTGAGGATATGAAATTATATTATATGTATTTTCTAATTTAGTGGTTTGTAGAGTGTGTTAGATTGTGTAGGATTTAAGTTTAAAGTATTGTACTGGTTTGTATATTTTTAATAAATGCACTTTTAGAAGAGATATAATCATGACTATGGTGAGGCATGTTCTGAACTATTCTTTGCAAACAGAGGAGAATTACGGTCCAATAGTGGATTTCCTTCCATTTCAGTATGCTTACACCATCGTCCTTCAAAGCCATTGCAAGTTTCACATTTGGGCAGGTAAACACGAATGGAATCTATTTTTTGGGTTTGAATTTTGAAATGCACGTATTCCGGTTTATATTTTTTAAATATGCAATTGTTGATTGGCAGGTTCGACATAAGTGTAGCGACAGTAGCGAGTATTCCTCGACGACACCATTGAACTTAGGTGAGGTTCTAATCTCACGAAGGTCTTAGCAATTTTCTTTTGATTTTTTTCTTTGCTATAGGATTTTATTATGGTCTGTATTAATATTTAAGAGATTACGAGGTGAGGGTGCTTGTGTAAGAACTTATAGGTGTTTTTTAACACTATAAAATATATGTTGATAGACACACTACACGTTTAGAGGAAATTGATCTCCTATTGAAGCATTAGTGCGGTTTATGTAATTGGTTTATAATGTTTTACGAAGTGAATGCAATGTTGGAGGATTACTTGTAGCATTACTATAAAACATATAATGGGGACTACAAGCTAATATGTGTAACTATGATGAAATATTGTAAGATTTGTGTGTGATTGCGAATAACTAGAATGTGAATGAAAATTTATAATTAATAAGTAAAATAGAAGACAATTTTTTTTTGGGTGGTGTAATATTTGACTTATAGGTTAAGATGTTTGTTCACGAGTATTAAGACATATAGAGAGCTTGTTTGTTCTATTTTAAGGCTTGAATATTTTTGTTGTTTTTAAGAAGGTAGTTTGAACATATTTGAAGAATGAGGAACAATTACATTGAAAGTAAATTACAAAAGGGTCTGGAGACAAATACCTATTGTAATCACATAATGTCTGATGAATAAAGTGGAAGAAAAAGTATTCCATTCCTTGAACAAAAGGTAAGAATTTAAGCATCTATAACATAATATATGATATGAGAACCATAAATAACCCCTGATTATATTGATTCAAAAGAGTGTGTACAATATTGGAGAGCATGATAAGTTGATACTCAAACTTGAGATAATACACAAAGTATTTGAGTCATTTGTTGTTATTAGAGAGAAAAATTACAACATTTATTATCTATGTTTTCAAGAAACTTAACTATACAATCTAATTGTATACAAAGACTTACTAAGAATTAGAATGGAACCCCCAAAATGAGGCTTGAAATTCCCTTTTATAACATAAGGGAAGCAACAAGAAAAAATCCTCATAACATGCAACAAGATTACAAGTAGGCTACTCAAAATCCCTTAGAATATCTATATAGTTTCTCCTCACAACCAAAATTAAGGGCACAAGAAATAAAAATTGATGCATAGAAGTGATCATAGACCAAACAGATGATTATACTTTTGATCCCAAGCCCTGAACATTGATTATAAAGGCCATTCATGAACTAAAAGCAAATCAACATTATAGAAATATTATTGATACTTAGTATCAAGAGTTGTATTGGTCTCTTTACAAAAGAGCTCTATGCTATGATCTACATTAATTAACTTATCTAAACAAGTATTAAGTAAATCTACATCAATTGCTTTGACAAGATCTTCAAAATTCACTAAGCAACATGGCAAGTCAAGATTTCTCTAACAATCAAAATCCAAGGCATAAAACATAAAAAAAATTGACACATGGGAGGACTCATAGGCTAGGAAATTTATTATACTTATCATCCCGTGCCTTAAACAGTCTTTCAGATGGCCATTCATGGGCAAGAAGTAAATCAACATTTTGTAGATACTCCTGATATCTATTGTCAAGTGTTGCACTAACTTCTCTGCAAAAGACCTATATGTTGTGATCAACATTGACCAACTTATCTAAATAAGAATTAAGTTCATTTGTGTCAATTGTGTTATCTTTATAGATTGTGAAGAGTAGAGTGGGAATTAGGATACTAAAACTCCCCTTCCATTCATTTGAAGTTTTTATCTCCCTATCATCTTCCAATAAACGAGGCATAACCCTAGTTTCAATGTGTAGGAAATAATTGAGCTTCACCTGTGCACTTTCAATTATTGTATCCATATATGCCTGTGTTGCTCGTGCTATCTTGGCCAAGGTGTAGGTTGGATGAATGTTTGGTGGAGGATCTGGTGAATTGGAAGATCCTTTGTACATGCCCTCTAGAGTAATAATTCTAGGGATCCACTTGGTGAAAATCCTCTTAAGCATATCTCAAACCCCTTCTACCCTAAGAACAACACCTCTCAAATTTATATATGATGCATAGGCATTTTCTAATCTTGGAATCTTGGACAATGTATGTTGTAGGATGCATGTTACCACATGCATAATCTCCTTATGTTGGGCTTCCTGAGCATTTTTAATGTGCTCCTCCATCATTTGACCTTTCTTCTTAAGTTCATCATTCTCAAATACTAAATTGTTGAGAAATGTGACTCAAATTTACTGGTTTGATCGACTTCCTGGACTAGTTGTGTTTTCCTCCTTCATCGGCTTGAGTTAAGTCGCGGGTTTCTATGTTTTTCTAACTTAAGTCACGGGGTTCTGAATTTTCATAACCTCCTGACTTAGCGGCTTTGTGGTTCTCTTCATTGTTGGCATGTTGTAGGTTTTGGGAACATTGCAACCTTCAACAAGAGGTTCAGAAGTTCGGGTTTGGAGTGACAGAGCGATCCCTTCATTGTTGGCATGTTGCGGGTTTTGGGAACTTTGCAACCTCCAACAAGAGGTTTGGAAGTTCAGGTTTGGAGCGATAGAGCGATCCCTTTATTGTCAGCATGTCGCGGGTTTTGAGAACTTCACAACCTCTGACAAGAGGTTTGGAAGTTTGGGTTTTGGGTGACAGGGTGATCCCTTTATCAACGAGTCGCATGTTCTGGGAATTTCACAACCTCCGATATGAGGTTTTGAAGTTATGTTTTCCAGCGATGTAGAGACTTGGAAGCTAACGAATGTGGGACCCAATAGGATGGTGGATTGTGATCGAAGGATGATAGGTGGCGATGATGTGGAGGACAAGTAGCATGTGGACTCATGTGCTCAGTGTCGGTGTGACTTTAGGGTGTTGTTGAGACTTTAGTGAAAGTCTCTTCAACATGCATGTCTCTTCGATGAACCAACGGTACAATGAGCTGCAAGACCTTGTCGATGTGACTTCAACTGGTCGGTGTGACTTTGACCAAAGTCTCTTGGACATTCTTGAAGAAGTCTTGTCTGTTCTCGTCGATGAGACTTGGGGTGTCCGGCGAGACTTTGGGGAATATCTCTTTGACAAAGGTTGTTATGTTGATGACTTGTGGCGGATAACCCTAAGATCGATGATGGAGATTTGTTTGAATGCTTATCTGATGACCAATTTTGGATGCTGGCATGGGGCTTTAGGTTGAAACCCTAATGTGGTGCAGTAGTTGAATAGTCAGAGGAAGTAAAGTGTTGGTTGGATCTCGCTGGGGTAGGCTGAGAAGCTGGGTGCAGGCCGAGAGGCTGTCATACTACCCGAGAGAGAGAGGAAGGCGATCTCGATGTTGAGAGATGAATCTTGCAGAAGCTGAATGTTGAGCGGCTGTGTGATAGAGAGGCCGAGAGGCCTGTGGTCGAGCCATGAGGTTGTGTAGTTGAAAGAGATGTCTCTCAATGTGTGAGATCAAAGTAGGGTTATGCTATTGGATATTCTCCAGAATGAAACAAGATGTAAACTCTGTAAAGGTCGTGAGCCTAATATTGTATTTTGTTGTTGAATAATACTGTTAACTACTGAAAGTGCACCCTGTTGAACCTAAGGTTCAACACCTCAATGTAACAAGGGAAAACCTCTAAGCTATGAGTTACTTATATGCAGAGGTTAACCTCCAGAGAAGGCCGACTTCCTATGGTGTCAGCTAAACTATTGACTGATGAGGAAAAAGGAAGAAAGATATGCATAAAATGAAGATAATCCGTTCCTATGGTGATGCACCTAATTTAAAATAGGACTATGAAATTCAGAACTTCAACACTTTGCTTATAATGACTCAAAAAACCTTTTAAAAGAAAATTACATAGCTTACTCTTGTATGTCACTGCATAAATATTTCATAACAAGGTCAAAATGTTCAGACCTCTTGAAGGAAAATGAATTCACAACCATAAGCCATCTACAAATTTTGACACAAACTATGACCTGCACTAACAATACTTTGTACAAAGGTGTTGAATAAGAAATAAAGCTATAAGGAAATGATAATACCTCACAAATAACTTTGATGAAATCTTATTGATGCACACAATGAAGCACAGAAAGAGAAGCCAAAATTCCAAGAAAACATTAATGTTCAAAGGTCTCCACTGAATTCCATATCCAAGAGAAAACTGAGTTACAAAAATCTGCCAATTTGAGAAAGGATTTTGCAAAAAAATCACTAACTCTCAAAACTGCAAAAGTAAGAACTATCTTCCACAATGAGTAGTCAAAAGACTAAGTACAAGAGTTCCAAAAAAACAAGGATGACACAACCTCCTTGGGTCGGATGCAACCATCATGCCTAAAATATAGGCTTTAAATCTCCTTGAAAAAAGCTCATTTTGGTTGAAAAGGTCATGCAAGACTATAACAAATATGAAGGCACAATTTATTAATGCCTATATGCTCTCCACATGTTCCCAAAATGAAAATAACCTCCCTTGGTTGATCGATTGCCTCTAACTCCCCTATATGCTAGCAAAAGCATTAAATCCTCCAAATTATAAGGTGTAAGGTACATGTTCAACTTTGCATCTAAAATAGCATTTTTAGCTTAATGATTTATAACTTCATCATTTAAGCTAAAATGCTTTACAACTTTAAAATTCAATGCAAAGTTAGATGTCCTCCTAACTCAGCCTTACATAGGTCAAAGCAAAATATAAGTCATAATGATTCTTATGGAGAATCACGAAGGTATTGAAATTTACTAAGACATATTAGTTCTCAAAAAGGGACACGGGCATATTAGTTCTTGCAACAAAAATAAAAGGAAAAAGGAAAAAATTCCTTGGCATCAATCGTCAGAAATAAGGGTTGAAAACCTAAAAGAAACCTATCCACAAAAGATATTTTCATTTGTTTCATCCACTTGGAAATTTCTGGAAGTTTTTTTCTCAACCGCCATAGGGTTTCTATGCATCTGAAGGTTTCAGCCAGAGAACTTTGAGATCAAGCTAGGGTAAGTCATTTCCTGTGCAAATAATGCCATTTTTCTATTCTTGTAAATGAAATATTGTTTCAAGCTCCATTTTTGTAAAAAACGATGAGGAAGTTCTTTTTTTTTGGTGCATATTCTCCTCCATTTTTCTCGGCTTCTAATAAACCTCATAATCCTTTTTGTAACAAAATGTTGAGATCTTTCCTCTTTTATGCATAAAAAGATGAGAATAATATTGGACTTTTTGTATATTTTCTGTTTCTTTTGCAAAAAACAAAAGGTTCTCATTTCGATGGCCGCAGATGCATGCATTTTTTATATACTTTTATTGTGTGAAATCTTCATGGCCACGGTCACCTTTCTTGCAGGTGTCTGAGGTTTCCTTTTGTTGCCATTTTCGATGAATTGCCTCTTCCATTTGCTAAAGCAAAAACACAATGGCTTTTACTTCCTATCAGTTATAAACACATGGGTATCTTTATTTTGCCTATGATACCATGTAATTTATGCCAGTATTATCATGATCACCTTTACTATGATAAGCTCGTGCAAGATTATACTATGAATTCAAGGAATTACTCAGTCAAAACAAAAGCTATTCAGTCAACTATTCCATGGAAGATGCTACTCTTTGAGATTTCATGTTATGTTTTAGGTGATGATTACTCTCATTTTGATTCATCAAGTAGCTTTTAAGAACTTACAGGTCACTACAAGATGACAGTATCATTAAGACCTTGTCCACTGTACTTAGTCTTTGCATCTTCTGATATCATGATTGTGAACAAAAAAACCACATTACTGTAGAAAGCCTCTCTGAACCATTTCATGCCCTCCAAGAAATATGCCTATTGGAAATGCTTCCTCATTAGTACCCGTGTAGTTGCACCAGCCTTGTAACAATACCACAGATATGATTACTTGTGCATAGAATAGTTAAGTATTCTTGAAAAAGAAAAGATTTCACCTTATAGGTTATCACTCCTCTGTCATGGCATACCATATGAAGAGTCCCCTAGAGAATTATGGCTTGGCTCCATGCAATACCAAAATAACAGGTTACATAATATTTCCCAAAAGATATCTAGAAGTAAACCCAATTACATTTATGATTTATGTCTACACCTTTGCCTTAAATTTGTCTTTCCCATTGTATTGTGCATAATTTAGTGTATTATGTACCATGTGTGACTGTCCCATTAGACTGTTTACACATGGATTTGTTCCTCATGCTTTTTTATTCATTAATATAGCAGATGTGTTCTTGAAGGACTGTAAATGTAGACTTCATTGATGACTGTCTCTGAAACACTTCAAAGGCTCAAACTTCTTGTAGCATCACTTATATATGCTCCATGTGATTCATGTTAGCTCCTGATAGCTCCTTTTGAATGATTATGTTGTCTTTATAACCTTTCTACTATTTCAATGAGCAAATGCTTGTCAACTATAATAATGATGTTATCATTCCATGATCAATGAGTACCATTATTTAGTTTCATAATATTGCAAAATATTTTGCATTATGAATATACAGTAATCATGATTGATATCAACTTTCAAGTAATCCCATATATACTTAAAATATTCATAAGACTGTGCAAAGACTAAAATAATGCAATAATTACTATGAGTTGGGCTCAACCCTTGTGGGAGCCACATTTATCCCACTCATATTTAATCTGATAGATGACTGCACCTGTAGCTGCACATGAAACAAATAAGTTAGAAAAAATGACTGTCTTTTGTGTGTATGTTGACCAAATGGTTTTCCCAGACACCTAAGGCATTCATTGATCTTTGATGCACATGGAGATGAGTTAATGCATGTATAGGTGGATGATAAAAGTGATTGTGTATGGTTATGACTTTTCATTGCTTAGAGTACAACTCTAACACATTGCTTGACTACCACAGGAACAGGAGTGCATGGAAATTAAGAAGGACAAGCAACGAGGGCAACACCGAAGTGAGACAAACATCAACCAGTCATTCAAGCAATGACTGGTCATCCCTCTTACATGCACATTATTTTCCTTCATTTATTCATGTATTAATTCGTCTTTATCTGTATCAAGGAAAAGTCAGTCTCATGGCTTGTTGTGTGAGACACATGTATCTTATTACATTCAATAAAGATTACATTTTCAGAAATATATGAATCTTTCTCTATCACATGCATATGTATGAATGTAATGGTCTGTAGTTGTAACCTTTTCATATTTTTTCATTTATATATTTGAATGTGATGAAGGAGGATAATAAAAGTACATTATATTTCTCAGTTTAAAACAAATTCTACCCTTTTGAACCAATGAGTGAAAAATGGGTAACAAATACAATGGCGATTTAGGCTTTTATAGTGTGGGGTTTTTTACCTGAAAGGGTTTTCCCCACGTATATCTGTGTGTTCATGTCTTTTGTTTCATCTTTCATGGTTGTTGGTTCTGCATGATTGAATCTAATAATGGTGTTGTTGAAACTAATTAGAATTAACTTTTATCTAAGGGTCAATGTGGGAAATGAACTATGTTTGATTCCACTTTATGGCATAGTAGTCGTGTCTTTGAGGTGATTTGATGAAATTAAAATTATTGAAGACACTACTAATCTTAGATGTTCTTTCTGAGATGACCGAGTTTTCCTTTACAAGTGGTATCAGAGCCATCTCCTGGGATGTGTTCCTTCCTAAGGTATTTCTTCTGTGAAGATCTCTTAGTTTATTAGGCTTGGGGAAATCTGGAGGAATCAACTAGTGAATTGATCCTTTGGTGAGTGGAAGTTCATGCTCTTTTGCTACAGTTTCATGAGACAACTCATAGCATGAAGGATGGGGAAGATGGAGAAACTAGAGTTGATTATATTGTAATGATGTGGTATGAGGCTTCTGGTTGGCAGCGAATGATCCTGGTGCAAGGGGTGTGAGTTTATGCTTATGGTTGTGTTGCAACAGAGTGTGGTTCATACTGGGTGTCTGTGTGAGAGGCTCCTTGATGGTATGGAGATGCTTGGGTTGTTATTCCTCCATGGAGTATTGTGCTTGTGCTAGGTATTTTGACCTGGTATTGGTATTGAAGGTGTTGTTCTTTGTTACCCTAATTGCATGCAGGCTATGAAGTTGATCCTTGGGTGGTCTGAAAAATTCAGAATAGTCTGACTCTCTCATATGCATGTGCATGCTGGCGGTTCTGGAATTAGTCTGGAATGGGCCTGGAATTCTTATACTACTTGTTCCATTTTAAGGATACCTTGTTCTTGCATGGCTTAGATTCAGGAGGTTTTATAGATTTTCCTAAAAAGTCTATGGTGATGCATATTCATGTCATTTCATTGTTCTGGTTAACCGTGATGGTTGTGTGCAAACTCTTGAGTCATCCATATGTGTAGTGGATATGGGTGTGCATGGGTGTTCATGAACACAGTGATTTTATAGGTGTGATCAAGAGTTGTTAACCTATCTAAATGACACAAAACAAGATGCAAAAGACAATAAACAACACTTAACACCTCAAGATAGGGCTACATTAACTCAAACAAAACAAAGACAAAGAAAGTAAATTTTACCTTGTAAGATTTGCTCCTTGGCTGGCCCTTTGATGATTGATGTCTTGTATGCTCCTTGATGGCAAGATGTGATGCAAATGGATTCAAAATGACCTAAATGAGATGAGGAATACAATGGAGGATGTGGGTAGTTAGATTGATAAGTGCAAATACAAATGATAAAAACTTCAAAGTATGCAATAATGGAGGTTTTTGAGTGCAAAAATGCAAATGTGAGCTAGAGCTTGAATGCAAAATATGTGAATGCTTAATGAATTTCATTTTAAGAGAGATTTCTCTAGAGAATTGAACGGTTGAGATTTTTCCAACATGGGCAAGATGAAGGGATGTGGTGAGTTGAGGACTCACAAGCCCTCACATCTTGCCATGTAGAGGATGAGATGTCACAAGGACAAGTGAGTTAGAAAAGGGACATGTGAGGTGGAGGTACTTGCAAGTACCTTGGGATGAGGAGAAGATTTCCTCAAAAAGGAACATCTTGACCCTATGTGGGAAGGATGTTGACATGTGAGGAATTTCATGGAGAAAAAAGAAGTTGGAGGAATAAATGTGAATTTTAAATTCACATGATTGGAAAGGGAAAAGTGGTTGGGAGAATAAATGTGAATTTTAAATTCACATGAGAAACACCTTGTGGATAAGACAGGGTTCTTATGAAAGAAGTTGTTTAGTACCTTGTGGATAAGACAAGGTCCTTATAATGGAAGGTTCTTGACCTCATGTGACTAATGTGACAAGTGAGGAGTTCTATAACTCCTAACAACTTGCATGGGGAAGAGGAGAGTCTCGGAGGGATAAATGTGAATTTTAAATTCACATGGGGAAGAGGGTCTAGGCTAAATGTGGAAATTGTAAAGATTGAACAAAAAAGTATGCTAAATGTAGCAAGGGATTAGATTAAGGTTGTGCAAACAGAGGATTAAGAAACTTAACGAGGGATTAGAGGCAAGTTGGAGAATATGGAGGATGTGACATTAATCTTGATTAAGGTGTGCACATCCTAATCATGGATTAATTAAATTAATTCAGATTAGAAGAGGGTTATGGAGGATGTGACAAGGAGAGAGAAAAAGAAGAATTTAAAATTGTTTTAATTCAAAAGGCCAAATGACTAAATTAAATAAATTGATATGTTTATTTAATTTAGAGAAGAAAAGATGAAAGGGTTAAATTAAATACTTTAGGAACTTTAGGCAAAGGGGAAATATTAATTAAATAAGTTATTTAATTAATATTTATGAAATAGATAGATAAGGGAGACAAATTTGACCATATGGAAGTGGTCAAATTTGGATGTCTATATTTTACCCCTATTCGAAATATTGTTAGAATAATAATGTTTCAAAGAAAATAAAATACAGATGACTTTATAGAGGAAGCAACTAGAAGATGATTCCCCAGCATGGGAGAAGTTGCATGAGCTGCCCAAATGGAGGGAAAAGAAAGGAGATTCCCTAGTCCTGCAAGGAAATGACCATGACAGAGGAATGGAGGAAAATGGTAGGGTATGCCCCCTCGAGAGGGCGGTTGGGGAAGAAAAAGGGGCCTTGGGCGATTTCTTGATATGATGAAACAAAAAATATAGTTGGATAAAGCTCAAAAAACCATGAAGATTGGCTTTTGAATAGAGTCAAATGGACATACGGTTTGAAAATGGCGGCCTTGGGAAGTTAGAAGATTAGTTGAATTAAAAGAGGTTTAAATAAAGGGAAAAAATACCCTTTACTTAAAAATTTTAAAAAAATGAGAGAAAAGTTATAGAAGACAATTTTAGAAATTACCATGGCTCATTTACACAGCTAGCTATTGAGTGAGAGAGAGAGAGAAGAGGAGAGGAAGGAGACGAGGAGACAAGGATGTTGGACAATTACGACTCAGACATCATCCATCGGGGGGACGAGGTACGACAGTTTTACCATGAGCACGCGGTTCCACTCTAGGTTAGATTCAAAACCCACTTTGTGATTTTAAGCATTTTACGATGTATTGTTAAGGTTTAATGCTTTTTTAAAATATAGGTCTTGGGATTGGGTTAGTTTGGGAAAATGGGTCGAGGGCAAAATTTTGATTTTGCCCAGCGGGTAGGCAAAATCGCTTGTTAGAGGCAAGGGAGAAGGGGAGGTGAATTTTCCCCATTAGAGGGTAAATGCACCCAGAAAAATGAAAGTAAATTCCCGAAAAGGGTAGAGGGAAAAAAAAGGAGGGTGGACTTGCCCAGGGTCGAGAAAATCCCACAAAAAAATTAGATTATCGCCCAAGTGGGTTTGCCTGCCCTCGAGGTGGGTCCACCCAAGTCGAGGGCGGGTCCACCCCGAGCCTTGGTGGGCCCCTCTCGCCAATCGAGGCAGGTCTACCCCGGGTTGGGGCTGGTTCGCCCAAGGGGTGGACAGGGAAAAAAAGAGCAAAAGGAAACAAGAAAACAAGACTGGGAAAAACAGGTAAAATTCGGACCAGAAAAGGGGGGAGGGGAAAAATTAGTGAAAAGAGAGCCCGGGGCTAGGGAAAGGAAAAAGATGAGGAAAAAGATAAGATGATTGACATGTGATGCGGGATGGATGCAGAGTTTTGACAGTTTGCAAGCACACAAGAGGCAATTTAAGGTGTTGGAGGCGATGATGGCAACCATGAACAAAGCAGATCATGAGGTTCTGTCATGGGTGGAACTGCTACATTTATTAGGATATTTGACGATTAGAGCCCATCGGGCTATGCTAACAACCCTAATAGAGTTGTGGAGTTCAGAGACTTCTACATTCCATCTCTCGACATGGGAGATGACAGTGACATTAGAGGATGTATGGCAGATACTGAGGTTGCCTATAGTAGGCCACCTGGTGAGTGCGACGACATTAGTGGGGGCAGAGCTACATCACACCGTGTGGGTGTTGTTTGGAGGAGATGACCTACCTATGTAGAGGGGGAGGTTGGACATGGACAAGTGTCTAGCGTTGGGGGTGCCAATGTTACCACTATACCTATGTGGGCTAATTAGTGGGTTGCTGCTACCAGACCAGAGTGGGCACTTCTACAGCTTGAGTTATATGGAGGTGATACGACACATCAATGAGGGGAGGGAGGGGCAGTTTGCATGGGGTACATGCGTACTAGCACAACTTTACAGAGACATGCACATTATATGTTATCGAGAGGCGCTCAGCGTGACGCAGGTGATGCTACACATCAGTGTCGCCAGGCCAGGAATGGTGAGAGTAGGAATGGAGGATGAAATAGCACCAGTAGCATGGTGGTATGGGTTTGGCTCTATGAGGTTTGTGGGGATTTGGATAGATGGAGGAGGACACTGGATGACCTTCGGGAGGAGGATATAGTGTGGAGGCCTTACATGACACAATAGTTTTCAGGATGGAGGAGAGATGAGGTAAGGTAGAAAGGATACTTCTGCACCAGATGCTTTGTAGTTGGGAGGGAGCCACAGATAGTGGAGGCACATAGACCAGACAGGGTGACCAAACAGTTTGGGATTACACAGGACATTCTGCATGGACCAGATAGGTTCTGATGGATTACACAAGAGCGGCCTTGGGGAGAGCCAATTTTGCTGAGGTTTGTGAGAGAGCACTAGGAGACATTGCAACTAGTACCCTACCTAGGTAGGACCGGGGGGGACATCGATGCAGGAGTGACAGTTTGATATGCTGCGTGGTATCTCCGTCATCAACCCAGACGAATTACTCCAAAGGAGCCGATTGTGGGGTCTCTAGGGTTTGGGCCAGAGGATGAGTTGTGATTGGTAGGCTAGAGGAGAGGGAGGAAGGGACAACAGAGGAGAGGACAAGAGGTAGCTGGAGTAATAGGGTAGTAGGGGGATGCGAGGGCCATAGGACAGCAGGATAAAGAACAGAGCAAGGCTAGGGCCGCAGGGAAGCCGAAGAGGATGAGGAGGAGACAACAGAGGAGAGCTAGAGCGAGGATTGAGGTAGATGAGGGGAGAGATGAGGCATGGATGGAAGAGAGGGATGGGAGAGGGCAGGAGGGAGCTGGAGCAGTAGGGCAGTAAGAAAGAGGACAGATGGCAGCTGGGGCTACAGAGCAGCAAGAGAGGGTGAGGAGGAGGAGACCACGGAGGAGAGCTAGGGTGTAGATCAGGGGAGAGGATGAGAGATCATGCAGATGTGGAGATGATGGATGAGAGAGATGAGGGAGAGGCATAGGTGATGGATATGGATGTCCATGATATTCCCCCATTGGCCATGGTGCCACCGATAGCAGAGGATCTGACTATATTGTTGAGAGGGGCCATGGCAAGATTATAGATCGTCAAGCAGAGATTGAGAGATGCAGAGGCTGCGAGATGCAGACTAGAGGCAAAGGTGAGTAGACTGCGAGCAGAGGTGGCTAGCGCGTAGGAAGAGGGTGAGAGGGTTTTCAGATCTGTAGCCAATGCAGCGTCGCAGTATGAGGAGGAGCTACGGGTAGAGAGGGATGGTCTGTGAGCTGAGGTGAGACAGCTACGAGCAAAGGTGACTCAGCTTGAGGGAGAGGTATCTAGAGAGCATGAGGAGGTGGTGGCTGTGAGATGGGAGTGAGAGGCTAGAGGTAGTGGTGACTATACGGCAAGCGAGAGGATAGGGAGAGCCGAGAGGAGTGACAAACCAGGCATCGACGGAGACCCTGGCATAGGCTAAGGGAGACATGGATGATTTGAGGATATAGGTGGAGGGGCTATTGAGAGAGAGGACTGAGCTGAGACGAGAGCGAGATGAGCTTCGTGACAAGGTCGATGTATCAGATCACATAGTGGGAGACATGGGGTTGATGCAGGCAAGGGGGGATGCTATGAGGGTCCAGGTGCAGACCTTGCAGATAGAGAGGGATGCACCACAGACATAGGTTCAGACCCTATGGGGTGAGAGGGACACAACACGGATACAGGTGCTGACCCTATAGAGTGAGAGGGATGCATCACAAAGATAGGTGTGCGTCCTGTAGAGTGAGAGATACGCATCACAGAGATAGATGCAAACTCTACAGAGTGAGAGAGATGTGGTAGTGGCTTGGGCACATATTGCAGAGAGAGGGATGCAACACAGGCTTAGGCACAAGCAGCATAGGGTGAGGGTGGCGAGGTAGGGGCAGAGGTACAAAGATTACATGCACAAATATAGGCTATGGAGGCTGAGAGGGACAATGCCACAGAGCAAATGTCACGGATGGGGGCAGAGATGGATCAGTTGAGGCTAGAACAAGATGCATGGGCGCAGGAGCGGAGATCCATTTGTGGGGATTGAGACAGATATAGACATGAGCGGAATGCAGTCAGGTATCAGGTTGTGGAGAGAGATGAGTTTATGAGGGAGGCATCTTTTTGGATGTGTGCTTATCAACAGGCAGTTGCAGATCCGACACAACACACAACTCACTATGTCCAACAGGTGCCTCAAATGCCTGCACCATCCCAGTCACTAGGGACACCTACCTGAGGGTACAACGACTATCAGGTGACTCCTTCGCACAAAGGGCCAGTGCCTGACTCTCCACAGAGGTCAAATGTGGGAAGCTCATAGTAGAGGTGACAAAGGACAGGTGACAAGATTCTAGTTTTTGACAGGTGCATGATGGATGTACAGTACAAAGCAGTAGAGATTAGAGTTGATCTAAAGCCTTGTATTTGTACTTTTTTTGATGATATCTGCGATGGATATGTATTTTGGTTATATGATGGACATTATTATGGAATATGTGATGGACATCCATATTTTTATCTTTATATATGATATGCGACTGCCCTTATTGACACTATGTGATGCTTATGTGATGGATGATTCTATTTATGCACATGTATAATGGATGATCGTGATGATATGATATATGTATATGCTTATGTTGATGTATTTTGATGTTTATATCGATGAGATGTATGATATGTATGACGAATAATGTGTATGATGCAGGATGTGATGGATGATTTATGACTTTACATGCTATGGATATGGTTCTAACAACTTGTGATGCAGGTGGTGATGTATGCAATGTGTTAATGACTATGGATTAATGTGGAAATGAATAGATAATGAAATTAATTCAAGATGTTTAGAATAAGCAAATATGATTAATCTAAACAACATGACCCTAATGTGGGTTGAGATGCAATTAAATTTCTTACAAATACTAACGGATAAATAAAATGCAATGTGAATGGTAGATGGACCCTATTTGCGATCATGCTTACTTTAGCCTATACAAAATAAGGGTATTTGAGATGTGAGTGCGATGGCCTAACGTGAGATGAAATGCATTATGAACGTGAATGTCAATAAGGACGTGCATAGTAATGAGGGTAGATGGTAGGCGTATGGTTGACTTAATGGCAAGTACTTTTCCTGTATTAATTAGAAAATTAAGGGAAGACAAACGTGAAACTTCACATGTCAAGAACCATAGGTATCCTAAGAAGAATGGGAGATGGAAAGTGAATGTTTACACAACCAAAATCATAGGTCATAGGTCAAATATGAATGCAATGCAATAGAGTTGATTGTGAAATGCAATCCTAATGTAATTTTCCATTTTTGGAGCACTGATTTTTGCTATAGCATTAGACACTAGGTACCATGGTATGTAAACGAAGGAAAATTAGCGTCTAATGCATAAAACAAGCACAACAAACAAGAAGGCTATCCCAACACCCGAAAGTCTCGAAGACCTTGGTCGGACCAGGCATTGGGATAACCACAAGCACAAAAGGATGCCCCAACGTAACACAAGACCTTAGGGATCTTGGTGGGTACTACGTGGGACAACCAGGAAGATAACAACACAACAAAAATATCAAGATATGCCCCTATTCCAACCGATCAAAACACACCATAATATGATGGATCATGGCGGCCTTAACAAGTTGCGATACGAACCTCAAAATGATAAATAAAAGCCAAAAGCATCAAAAGATCACAATCAATTTCAAAACTTCCTTTGCCATAGGATCGAGATAATGGATGGGGTTGATGAGGTCTGTTAGGAAGGATGCATCTTGTTGAGACCAAAAGATGGATACTAAACTAAAAGATCAATAAATGACAGGAAATTATGAAACCAATTGAATCTCATGAAACAAGTGGATCTCATTTATGAAGAACCAGCTAGATAAGGACATACTTGATGACACGTCATAAGACGCGAGACACAAGACTGACACACCCTAATGACCTAGGGGCTCGAGGGCTGATCAAAGATTAGCCTTGCCTACATGAAAGCGCAGAGCCCTCGTAGTTCAAGAAAAGACTATGGATAAAAGCAGAAAGAGGACTAATGAAGACAAGCGATGGAAAATGATGACCAGGAAAGAAAAATAAAACAAAGCCCCAGGGGTGGATCAAGAGATTTACCTTGCCTATGTGCAAGCGTAGGGGAAACATAGTTCAAAAAAGGAAAAAGATGAACCAGGGATAAGAGCGGAAAGGGGACAATGGAGACCACAATGGATGACCAAAAATAGGATGGACAATGGAGACCACAATCGGGGGCAGATCAAATGATTATCCTTGCCTACGTGAAAGCGCAAGGGCAACATAGTTCGACAAAGGACCGAAAATACCAATGAGACGTGATGGGAACTAAATGGAGATTGACATGACAAAGGATCCTAGATGGATATGAAGGACTTACTAGACGACGAGACTGATGACACAAGCTCATATCAGGATAAAAGCTCAGGATGAAAGATATCATATGAGGTCATCCAATGCTTAACCAAAATATACCAAGTGACTGGATGATGAATGCAAATGAAAGAATATGATCGATGGGATGATAAGATATGAGATCGGGATGGATGGAAGCATCAAGTAACTAGGACACAAGGTAGATAATGATTAAGCCCTTTATGAATGGCGCCTATGACTAGGTTTTCACCAAACGTAGTTATCCAAGGTGCCACCAAAGGTGGTTTTCACCATAGGACAAATTATTTCTCTTTACTATTTTTAGATTTTCTCTGATTTTTTATATTTTTTTATATTTTTGGCAATTTTCTACATTTTTTTTGTATTTTTTTTATCTTTGTAGGAGAGGATACCCAACTGATTTAAGTGTAGAACCTTTTCAGGTGCATGATGTTAATGGGATCCTCTAAGGGCTCTCCTTCAAGTGTAGCTAGTATGTAGGCTCTTGATCCATATTTTGCGGTGATGACACAAGGACCAAGCCAATTTGCTTCAAAATTTCCTTTCTTTTCTCAATCCTGTTGAGTGCGTTGATTCTCCTTGAGGACTAAATCACCAATGTTGAATTGGCGAGGACAAACCTTCTTGTTGTCGCTTATTTTCAGATGATTCTGATAGGCTTGAAGGTGGTCATATGCTTTGATCTGTCTTTCATCGAGGAGTTCTAGCTGGCTGAGTCTGGCAACTCAAGCATCTTCATCGCTGATAAGATTCTTTAGGGATATTCTCAGTGATGGGATTTCTACTTTAATTGACAAGATAGCTTCGACACCATAGACGAGAGAATACAGAGTGGCACCAGTAGGGGTGCGGATGGAAGTGCGATATGCCCAAAGGGCGGGATGGATGTGAAGGTGCCAATCTCGACCAGTATTGTTGACCACCTTTTTAAGAATTTTGGTGAGGGTTCTGTTGGTGGCTTCGGCCTGACCATTACCCTAGGGGTAATAAGGCATAGACCAACAACCTTGGAAATGAAAGGTGTCACAAAGGTGTTTCATGGCTTGGTTTTTGAAAGGCTTTCCATTGTTAGAAATGATGGTGGATGGTATTCCATATTTGCAGAGAATATGGAAGAGGATAAACTTGGAAATTTGAGTACATGTGATTTGTGAGAGTGGCATTGCTTCCACCCACTTGGTGAAGTACTTAGTTGTGGTGATGATGAAGGTATGGCCATTAGAGGATGGGGGATAGATCTTGTAGATTAAGTCGAAACCCCACTGAGAGAAGGGACGTGGTGCTACAAGAGGCTGCACGTCCTGTGTTGGAGCATGTATCAGATTAGTGTGTTGTTGACAAGGTAAGCACTTCTTGATGAAATCACAAGAATCATGTTCTAAAGTAGGCCAGTAATATCCTGCTCGGAGAATTCTCTTAGCTAGGGCCATGCCATTTGAGTGGGCCCCACATACACCACTATGTACCTTCGTTAACATAGTATGGGATTCAGTCTCGTTTAGACATCGGAGGAGGGTTCCATCATACCCACGTCGATAAAGTGTATCACCTACGATGGTGTAACGGGATGTATGTTGGATGAAAGACTTACGTTGGTTTCGTGTGAGATCGGGAGGTAGGATATTGTCGCGAAGGTAGGTGTAGATATCATGGTACCAAGGGGATATGGGACCTACAATGTCACACACCATCTCACATTCTGGGATATCGTATGCCAAGATTAAGAGTTGTTCAACAAGGAGCTCACACCCTATTTTGTCTTTGGGCATGTCAATTAAGGAACCAATAGTAGCCATAACATTTGTTGCTTTGTTCTGGACTCTTGGAATATGATCAAACTGGATGGAAGTGAAATACTTCTTGAAGTTGTCTACCATGCATTTATAGGGTAGTAACTTATCATCTTATGTGAGAAACTCATCATTGACTTGTTTGATGATTAATTGAGAATCACCAAAGACTCCTAAGTGGGTGATATGCCATTGGATTGCAATTCTGAGGCCAATAAGAAGAGCTTCATATTCAGCTATGTTATCTATACATGAAAAGGCCAATTTGAATGACTTCGGTATATAATCCCCTTGGGGGTGATGAGTAGGATTCTTGCCCCTGATCCATTGTGTGTGTATGATCCATCAAAGTATAGTGTCCATGTGGTCGCCTCTGTTACTGTGAAAACTCCTTCATCAGGAAATTCTGTTGTTAGGGGGTAGGCATCTACCAGGGGAGCATCTGCCAGCTAATCAACTATCACTTGTCCTTTAATAGCTTTCTGGTCCACATATTCTATATCAAATTCACTCAGAAGCATTACCCACTTATCCATGCGACCAGTTAGAATTGTCCTAGATAACAAGTATTTCAGTGGGTCGACCTTAGAGATGAGCTTAACTGGATGACTGAGCATGTAACGTCAGAGTTTTTATGAACTGAAAACCATGGCTAGGCAAGCTTTTTCCATTGGGGAATAGTTGAGCTCATAACCCACCAGGGTTCGGCTGATGTAATAGATTGCTCGTTCCTTTGATGACTCATCATGTTGTGCCAGTAATGCCCCCAGTGCCACTGAAGTAGCAAAGATATACAACAGGAGTGGCTTATCAAGAATTGGTGGCATAAGGATTGGTGGGTGAGCCAAATATTCTTTGATTTTGTTAGAGCCAATTTGACACTATTGGTTCCACTTAAAAGTGGTATCTTTCTTTAGGAGATGAGTGAACGACTGACACTTATCAGGTAATTGAGCAATGAACCGCTAGATGGATTATAATTTACCCTGAAGACTCCTTAACTATTTGGGGTTGTTTGGTGGAGGCATATCCATAATTGCTTTGACCTTCGCTAGATCTACTTCTATACCTCTTCGAGAGATAATGAAACCTAGTAGTTTTCCTGATGTAACCCCAAAAACACATTTCTTAGGATTCAGCCTTAGCTTATACTGCTCTAGATGCTCAAAGATCTTCTTGAGTACCACATGATGTTCTTCCCTTGTTCTTGATTTCCCTAATAATCATCAACATAATCTTCCATTATTATATGAATGAGATCATGGAAGATAACAGTCATAGCTCATTGGTAGGTTGCCCCCGCATTTTTAAGGCTGAAGGGCATAACATTATAATAGAAGGTTCCCCATGGTGTGGTGAAAGCTATTTTATGTTGGTATTCAGGTGTAATTCTGATATGATTGTATCTAGAGAAGCCATCCATGAGGGAAAGAATCTCATGTACCGCAGTGAGGTCAACCAACATGTCTATGTTTGGCAAAAAAAAATCATCTTTGGGACAAGCCTTGTTGAGATCACAGAAGTCTGTACACATTCTGATAGCATCGTTTTGTTTGGCTACGGGCACTACGTTGGAATCCATTCTGAATAATCAATGGGTCTTATGAATCCAGCGTCCAATAGCTTCTCCAATTCTTTCTTAACCAGTAGAGCCACCTGGGGGTGCATTTTCTGCAGCTTTTGCTTGACAGGTTTGGCATCAGGACATACATCCAAGTGATGTACTACTAAGGTGGGGTCAAGGCCTGGAATGTCTAAATATGTCCATGCAAATTTGATGATGCCTTCTTTGAGAAGCTTGGCGATGGTAGAATGTTCTTCCTCTGACAATGCTTTGGCTACATATGTAATTTTGGGATCCTCTTTAGTTCCCAAATTTATTTCCTATGTTTCCTCTATTAGGATGGATGATCGTTTAGAGAGCTGAGTTCCTACAAGGGGAAGATGAACATCCCCATCTTCTAGCGCCTCATCGAGGTTTTTGCTATCAGATACACCCTTTGTTTTTACTTTTTCTAGGTCAAGAAGCACCTCGGGGAGGTTTTCACTAGGTGACCTTTTTTGACTTTGCTTCTTTTTACTTTTGTAGTTGGGGTGTTCATCTTCCCCCAATCCCATAAGATGTACATACTGATCCATTGAAGGAAAGGTTTCGATAGGTGTGCTACCATGTAGGTCCGAGTCTATGAGTTTGGGATGTTTAAGGGATAGGCTAATGGTGCAGATGTGTAAGCAATCAACATGGAAGAGAGGTCAATGTGATCTACATCATCGTATGCGTGTATGATGGATTCCTCCTCTGGTATGTCTTCAAGGAGACCGTTACTCTCACTCACGTTATTAGAAGCACTAGATGATGCTATAGGTCCCTTTTGTTTTATATCATGACCCAAGCCTAAGTTTCTTGGTCTTATTGTAGCCTCAATATGGTGTTTCCTTCCTTTCTCTTAAGTGCCAAGGCCTCCCCCCTAATAATTGTACTTTTCTGCAAACTTAGATGGCCAAGGATAGTTCTCCTGGAAATATTCTTTCAAAGGAGGAGAGGGATCAAGTTCCTCATGGTAGACCCATTGGCTTATGTCATCTTCTAGCGCATCTTGTCTTAACCCAAGAGAGTGAAAGGTATTGGATCCCACATTCAAAACATTAAAGGTGATGGTCTTGTCTTCTAGTTTTGGTGTAGACTACGAAGGTTGGCCATATGTGTGTGGTGAGGGTGGCATAGTTTCCACGTTCAAGGTTGTGTGCATCTCATATTGACCACATCCCTTGTCAATGATCTAGACTTTTGTGAGGGTGGAATTAGATGTGGATGATGGAGTGGATGAAGTGGTGGCTAATGCGGTTGTAGATGATTGGGATGATGATGTCTACGGCGGTCCCATTTCCACTCCTGGACAATAGTGGGAATGAGGAAAAGAAGCTTCTAATGCGCGACAATATTCAAATGGTTGGGGATCCAGGTGTATGGTAACTTCTACCCCATTGAATGGGAATTTTAGACATTGATGGTATGTGGATGGAACGACCTACATGGCGTGAATCCATGGATGACCGAGGAGGAGGTTATAGGGCAATTCCAGATCAAGGACATGACATGTAGTATATTACACAACTGGACCAACTTGAATTGGAAGACATGTTGTACCTTCAGAATCACGCTCCACATTATCATACACCTTGATTGTGATGACTTGATTATTTAAATCAGCATGGGTGTATCCAATCTATTTTATGAATTTCAATGTACAAAGGTTTAGGGCAGAACCATTATCTACCAAGACCCTTTTTACTTTGTGACCGTTTACTAAGACCTCTAGATGAAGGGGACGATTATGATTGGACTTGATACAGGGCATGTCATTTTGGATAAAGCCCAGTTGATACGTGGCGAAGAGGTTCCCTACCAATGCTTGAAATTGTGTAGGATCTATGTCATTAGGAACTTGGGCGTCCCGTAAGGCCTTATTTATTATTTCTTGGTGTGCGGGAGAAGACTTAAGCAAGTCCAGAATGGATATTATGCCGAAGTCTTTCCCAGATGATCAAGAATGTTGTATTGAGAATTCCTTGGCTATGGTTGGGTGGATGTAGAGGCTTTAGAGATTGTGATATGAGTTCGACAGGTGGTAACAACACATTGAGGATCCTTGCCTTTTACGCGTATCATAGATACACATGGTTCCACTTGTTCGATGTGCATGATGAACCCTTCATAATTAAGTGCCACAATTTTTTAATTGATGTTGTTGGTGCTATTATTCTGATTATTGTTATTGCTAGGCCCTGGGTTTGAGTTTGATGTACTAGGACCTTGGTTATGCTTAGGGAAAGCATTTTCATATATTTGCAATTGAGCATTGGATGAAGATGTCGTATTGGCATCCACATGTATGTCACCCCGATCTATGAGATCTTGGATGTATGTTTTCAGACTCTAACACTTATTCAATGTATGTCCTTTAATCTTGTGGAATTCACAATACTCATTTTCTTTAAACCAAGTTGGTTTGGGCTTGGATTTGTCAAGTGGCTTGGTCACATGATATGTAATCGAGTAATTGGATTGAAGAAGCCTATTAAACACGTCACTTAGGGCTTCTCCTAATTGAGTGAATTGACACTTTCCATTCCCTTGGTTATTCTGATTGGATTGTTGGTTGGGACGAGGTTCCCCCTATGGCATTGATATAGCATGAGGGTTTGACTGTTGAGGAATATATTGCAGCTTTTGTGAAGCATTAGCCACTTGGACGTGTTTAGTGTCAGTGACACCATCATTGACAACATTTTTATTTTTGTTCCAATAACGGGGCTTATCTCCAGACGATTTCTCTCTATCAGAGTTATTTTGACTAGCCCTTTGGTGATGAGGGCTCTCTCCAGAATAGGACCTTTCTCCACGATTTTAGCAAAGGTCGTGACACAATGGAGTCTAAAGTTGTGGGCCATGTTCGAATGAGAGTTTTCGATGAACAAGGTAATTATGTCTTTTTACCTTAGTGAAGATTTCATACGACTGGCTAGGGCTCACCATCTTTGAAGATAGCTCACAAAGGTTTATTCGTCTCGCTGCTTTTCTTTCAGGAGATCTAAGGTGTCGATATTCTTCTCCAGATTGAAGAAGTGGGAGACAAACTCTTCTGAAAGTTGTGCAAAGGACTTGATAGATCCTTTCTTAAGACCCATAAACCAATCAAGAGCTATTCCATGTAAGCTCCCAGGGAACAATCTCATGAGGTAATTGTCATTATGCATGAATTCTTGGAAGTGGGTGTAGAACTCTTGAAGGTGAGCCTTGGGGTCTTTGGTTCCTTTATATTTATCAAATTTTGGCATTTCAAAATGCTTTGGGAAAGGAACTAATGAAATAGAAGGATCAAACGAATAGGGACAAATGTCCTCAAACTTGAATGATTATTTGTTGATCCTAGCTTGTAAGTCCTTTAACGCAGCTTTGACTTCTTCCAAATCTTGATTGACAGGTGCTGCAGGAGTCAAATTGGATGAACTAGGCTGATTGTAGGGAGGATACTGCTGATGTGATGAGGATGGTGCTAAAGCAGTGGGATCATAAGCCGGTTGAGGTGTATATGAAGGTGTTTGTTGGTACTGATTGGCGTAAGCGGATTGAGGATTGACGTAAGGCGGATAGGAGGATGACCAATTTTGATGGTAAGAAGTGGAAGCCACTTTCTAGTATGGTGGTTGTTGTTGATAGTATGTGGTAGATGGGATACCTTGTTGGTATTGCATAGCAACTTGATAGTACGATGATGTGGAAGCTCCTTGCTGATAAGGCTATTGTTGCTGATAATATGAGGTGGATTGAGCACCCTGGTGATAAGGTGGTTGTTGCTGCGTATATGATGTGGATGAAGCACCTTGTTGGTATGGAGGTTGTTGTTGAGCATAGTATTGATTGGGCTAGTAATTATACACAACATTGGGTTGTTGTGTGATGTATGGAGGTTGTTGTTAAGCATAGTATTGATTGGGCTAGTAATTATACGCAACATTGGGTTGTTGTGTGATGTATGGAGGTTGTTTTGGATTAGATTGATGTTGGTACGGGTTTGTGTGCGATTGCAGAGGATTAGTGTAAGGAGGCGGTTGAGTCCGCGAGGGGTTCTAAGCAGTCACATGAATGTTTTGATTAGGATTGGACGTAGTAGCATAAGCAGTGTAAGTACTAGACGGGTGGTAAAGATATTGCGTGAGAGGATTCTATTGCATTTGTGCAGGGATGTGTGTATGATGCAGTGGTTGTTGTTGTTGTGGCAGCTGCTGGTAAAGTGGGCAATATGAGATATGTTGTTGTTGTGGGACTACTATAGAAGCATTATGGGGTGGTTGCGGGGACTATGATGTAGTTTGCATGACTTGATGTGGGGTTGTGTCAGAATGGTAGTGTGTTGTTGAGGAATTGAAACATTTTGCTATGGAACGGTGTCATTTTGTTGCGAGATAGTGACGTTCTACTGTGGGGGTTGAGATGAAATGGTAGCAACAACAACATGTTGTGGCGGTGTTTGCGAAGTGATAGCAGTGTGTTGTGGTGGTGCTTGCATCATGGTGGATTGATGCAGATTGATGGGAGGATGCTGAAATGCAGGGATATTACCTTGAGGTGGCAGTAGTAGATTACCGACAAGTGTAGGTCTTGAAGGTGGCATCAATGCAAGAAGTGGAGTGCCCCCAGTATTGATGGGTGGTTGACCAGGACACTAAGGTGGAAGTGGTGGAGCAGGTGGAATATTATGCGGCATGCCATAGGCATAGGGATCATTAGGATCAAGTGGTGTTGTAGAGGTAGTAGATGGGAGGCGAGGATAAGTGGTGACTTGGTGCATCACGACATTTTCAAATTCAGGATGATACCAATTCTCTATAGGTGGACCTTCAGAAACATACAAATTTCTTGGAACTTTTTGCGAGGTCTATGGATCTTGAGGTGTAGGAAGAGTTTGGGCGTCGATATATTGTGACATATTAAAGTTGGGTGGTGGTTTGACTCCTTTCATGATCATAGTAGCGAGAATCTTATCCCCATGCTCATTGAGGAGGCGATCCGTCATCTGAACATTAGCAGGATTGCTTAGGTATTTGTCGACTGTGACTTAGGGTTGATTGACCATGTTTTTGTCTTTGGGCAGTGAGGTGTTTTGGATGTCGGTGTTGGACTATGACGATGCATTGTTATGGGGATCTTGAGGGATATTTACACTATTGTTGGGATCTTGTGTGGTGTTTGCAACACTGTTAGGATCTTGTGGGATGTTCAGCTAGGAACCTTGGGCTTGTTGTTCAACTATTTATTTCTTGGCTTGTGATCAGGTCTGAACGGGCATGAAAATGCAAAATTACTATGTGACTAAGATGAGGTTAAACTCTAGGATATAATGCCTAAATGATGATTGAAGGATTGATTTGGTTGAATAGTGGATTAGTTGTTTAGATGATTTGATAAGGATGAGATTGGATTGGATTGGATTGATAGATTGGATGATTGGTTTAGATTATATTGGATAAGGTTGGTTGATGAAATGATTGATAAGTTTGGATGATTGGACCAGATTAGATGATGAAAGGGATTCTAAACCAAGTTCAGAGATCACGCTAGGTGACTTAAGGTGCTGATTGATCGGATTAAGGATAGGTAGATTATTGTGGCACTAAATCCAACTTGAGATGGAAGTGGATTGATAGGGCCGAATGATGATGACTAACTTAGGATGGATGGCGATCCTAAGCAAACGTTGTAGGATGATGATCGATTTCAGACACCTGGGTCAATTTGGATAATGACTTCAAACAAAGTTCAGAGGATTTTGATTGCAAAATGATAATGGATAGGAAACCTAGAGATGCTTTAGGATGTACCTATGTAATTCAGATGATGCAGATGCAAATTAGGAAAGATGCAGAATGACGGGATAAAGATCAGACTCGTTTAACCAAGGTGCAGGATCGCCCAACTAGGGGGAAAGGTCGCTTAATTAGAGGTCAGGTTCGCCTATCTAAAGGTCAGGTTTTCCCAACTAGAGGTCAAGTTCGCCTATCTAGAGGTCAGGTTCACCCAACTAGAGGTCAGGTTCACCCAACTTGAGGTCAGGTTCGCTTATCTGGAGGTCATGTTCACCCAACTGGAGGTTAGGTTCGCCCAACTAGAGGTCAGGTTTGCCCAACTGGAGGTTAGGTTCACCCAACTGAAGGTCAAGTTCACCCAAGTTAACTTTCAAAATTTTCTAAATTAGAAAAGAGGATCAAACAGAGTATTAGAATGGGCAAACGGATACTCGGATCAGGAAAATGGATACTCGAAACGAGTAAACGGATGGTCGAGACGGGGAAACGACAACTCAAAATGAGAAATGAATGTTCAGAATGGGAAAACAGACATTTGAAACGGGGAAACGAATGCTCGAAATGGGGAAACGGGTACTCAGAATGGGGAAATGGGTACTCAAAACGGGGAAACGGGTACTCAGAATGAGTAAATAGATGGTCAGAACAGGAAACAAATGTTCAAAATGAGGAGACAAATGCTTGAAAGGAGGAGATGGATGGTCAGAATGAGGAAATGACGACTCAGAATGAGAAAATGGGTACTTGGAATGAGCAAGCAGACATTCAGAACAGGGAAACAGATGCTCAGAATGACTGAACGGAAGATGAAAATGGCTCTTTAGGGGGCAGGTTCACCCAAGTAAGGGTAGGTTCGCCCAAGTATAGGGTAGGTTCACCCAAGTATAGGGTAGGTTCATCTATTTGGAGATAATATAAATAATTTTGATAGAAACAGATTGAGAAATGACTGAGACAAAAGGAAGGTTCGCCCCTGTTCGAGGCAAGTTCATGTGTTTGGTGAAAAGATAGACAATTCTGATAAAAAAAGGCTAAGAAATGACTAAGACAGAGGGCAGGTTCACCCCTGTTCGGGATAGGTTCACCTCTCAGTGCAAAAAACTAAACTTGACTTAAGTGAAAATAGCTATGGAAAAGGAGTAAAAACACAACAAACAACAAGCAAAAGGTAAGGCTAACCTGACTCAACAAAAAATCATTGGTTTAGCACAACAAAGACAGTTCAAACAACATAAATCCTAAAATTAGTGAAAAGGGGTATGGCCAACACAGTCCTTTAACTAGGTTAAACAAGGCAACTAGGGAGTCCTCGATATACGCTCAGTACATGAGGCACAAACCGTGAACATCAGCCCGTCACAAGTGTGAGTCGGGAACCTCGACGAGATACTGAAGGCTCAAACTAACTCTTCACATCTATCTAGGTATCACCCTAGCTTCGACACTCTACTAGACATGACGTGACTAGATTGGGGTACAACTTTGGTTCTCCCCCTTTTGTATACCCCACCGATATGCGTGGTTGGGATCATCCCATGGGGTTATAAAATCCCTAAGGCAAAGTCCCGCTAAAAAGAGAACACTAATCATTTTCAGCTACTCCCTAGGCTCACATGAAGTGCAAGGGGAACGCGTGAACAAGATAATGCCCCTTGGGTGACACAACGAACTTTCAAATACGACAAACAATATGTTGACTCCCCCTAGTTAAACTATGTGCCTAAGTAATATGAAAAATGAAAGACAAACAACTAACTAATAACTGAACCCGTCCATCTTGCAACAAATATGTTAGAATTTTTTCTTTTCGATCTTCACCAAGCGTGAAACAAGCTACACAAATGTTAGTAAAAACTATCACAAACAACAAAAAGATGGGTTAGGGGGTCAATATTAATCAAAATGGCAGAAATCAGAGTCTGAAAATGGATTTTATATCATTGTTTTACCTTACAGAAGCCTATGTTTAGGGCAGGTTTGCCCCTGTTAGGGCAGGTTTTCCCCTCTACAGGGTAGGTTCGCCCCTTTGCAGGTTAGGTTCGCCCCTCTATAGAAAATAGTGAATAAATTTGGCCTTTGTTGCTCAGAAGGGCGACTCTGTAGGGTAGGGTCGCCTATGTCAAGGTTGGGGTCACCTATCTTTGGGCAGGTTCGCCCTTGTTTGGGGTAGGGTTGCCCCTATCTAGGGCAGGTTTGCCTCTCTATGACCTGAACCTACAAAATATCAAAAAACAACAAACGTAAAAGTAAAAGGATCCGTTTGTGGGTTCCACCGGGCGTGCCAGAAATGTGATCAAGAGTTGTGAGCCTATCTAAATGACACAAAATAGAATGCAAAAGACAACAAACAACACTTAACACCTCAAGATAGAGCTACGTTAACTCAAACAAAACAAAGACAAAGAAAGCAAATTTTACCTTGTAAGAGTTGCTCCTTGGTTGGCCCTTTGATGATTGATGTCTTGTATGCTCCTTGATGGCAAGATGTGATGCAAAAGGATTCAAAATGACCTAAATGAGATGAGGAATATAATGGAGGATGTGGGTAGTTGGATTGATGAGTGCAAATACAAATGATAAAAGCTTCAAAGTATGCAACAATGGAGGTTTTTGAGTGCAAGAATGTAAATGCGAGCTAGAGCTTGAATGGAAAATGTGTGAATGCCTAATGAATGAAATTTTAAGGGAGATTTCTCTAGAGAATTGAACGGTTGAGATTTTTCCAACATGGGCAAGATGAAGGGCTATGGTGAGTTGAGGACTCACAAGCCCTCACATTTTGCCATGTGGAGGATGAGATGTCACAAGGACAAGTGAGTTGGAAAAGAGACATGTGAGGTGGAGGTACTTGCAAGTACCTTGGGACGAGGATAATATTTACTCAAAAAGGAACATCTTGATCCTATGTGGAAAGGATGTTGACATGTGAGGAATTTTAGAATTCCTCACACATCATCATGGGGAAGAGAGAAGTTGTTGGAGGAATAAATGTGAATTTTAAATTCACATGATTGGAAAGGGAAAAGTGGTTGGGAGAATAAATGTGAATTTCAAATTCACATGAGAAACACTTTATGGATAAGACAAGGTTCTTATGAAAGAAGTTGTTTAGTACCTTGTGGATAAGACAAGGTCCTTATAATGGAAGGTTCTTGACCCCATGTGACTGATGTGACAAGTGAGGAGTTCTAGAACTCCTAACAACTTGCATGGGGAAGAGGAGAGTCTTGGAGGGATAAATGTGAATTTTAAATTCACATGGGAAAGAGGGTCTAAGCTAAATGTGGAAATTGTGAAGATTGATCAAAAAGGTATGCTAAATGTAGCAAGGGGATTAGATTAAGGTTGTGCAAATAGAGGATTAAGAAACTTAATGATGGATTAGAGGCAAGTTGGAGAATATGGAGGATGTGACATTAATCTTGATTAAGGTGTGCACATCCTAATCATGGATTAATTAAATTAATTCAGATTAGAAGAGGGTTATGGAGGATGTGACAGGGAGAGAGAAAAAAAAGAATTTAAAATTATTTTAATTCAAAAGGCCAAATGACTAAATTAAATAAATTGATATGTTTATTTAATTTAGAGAGGAAAAGATGAAAGGTAAAGTATTTAATTGTTAAATTAAATACTTTAGAAACCTTAGGCAAAGGGGAAATATTAATTAAATAAGTTATTTAATTAATATTAATCAAATAGATGGATAAGGGAGACAGATTTGACCATATGGAAGTGGTCAAATTTGAATGTCTACAACAAATTTTACATGGTAAAGAAAAAAAAACTTGTGGTTTTGTGGAGCTACTGTTAAGATATTTTTCTAGACCCTTGCTTTTGGGGTGTGATTGGATGAGATAGTTGTAGTTCTGCATGCATGCTTCGTGCATGGTGTGAGAAGGTGTGATTCTTTCTCTGCATGGGAATGTTGGTAAGTGAATTGTCACTCGACATTCTTGTGGTGTTGCTTGGTGGTTTTCTTGACTATGGTGCTCATTGTGGACATGATTGGAAAATCAAATCTGAGCTTGATCTAGTGTTTGAGTCATGTTGTTTGCGTGACTACTCTCTTTGAGATCTCAGTGTTTTTTCTAGTGCGATGATGGGTTTACACATTCATTATGATTGATCTTCAAGTTATGCAGTTGGTGGATTAGCTACCCATTGGATGTAGTGAGATAACTCAAAAGTGGACTATCTATATCCACAAGGTTGATTTAGTTTGAGTGCAAACTTGTTAGTTGGCCTTGTTTGTGGTTACTTGTGCATTGGTGCGGTTGTTTTGAGATGAAAGGATGAATGTTGTTGAGTACCTGAATAGTCAGTTAATGGGACTTGTAGCATGTGTATCATAATGTCATGAAGATCTTGGTACATGTTTCAGTGGAAGCTTTTGACAGTGATGGTGTTGTCTACTTGGTTTGGAGATCTTGGTGTCACTTGGTATTGTTGTAAAAAAGACATGTTGTGTGGACTTGAAGGATTTCTAGTTTAGCAAATGTTTGGCCATGATGCTTGGAAAGCTTGGTTGTCACATTTTAGTGGGAGCTTTAGCAATGACTGTGGATTCATCACTTGGTGGTGAATGGTCTTCTCTAGTGTTGTAGATGTTACTAGGAGGAGCTCTTAGATCCTGTTGTTGTAGAAGGGTTCTTTCACATTTGCATGGAAACTATTTGAAGATGTGCAACATCTCGTAGCCATGGAGGATTCTTGAAGTCTTTGGTTGAGGTGTTAGCGGTGCTTGACAGGTGATGTTGGTTTAGAATTTGTTGTGTTTCATGTGTCATGGTATACTCTTGATTGTACATTAGAGTTTTGGCATGATGCATTGCTCTTGAGAACATGGTATGTTCACTTGGAGAATGGGATCTCTGAAGGGAGATGTGTAGATCATGATGTCATGATAAGTTCCTGGTTCAAATGATTGGAGCTTTGACAATGGTCTAGTAATTATTTATGTATTGGGTGTATTAGTCATATGCCTGAGAACTTCATGATGGTGCAGTGATGCATTTGGAGTTAAGCATGAGATGATTGGTTGCAAGTGCTCATGGATACATGAAGAACAAGGTGAGGCTGAAATTCTCTTAAGATGAGAAAGGTGTTATTGATGGTTACTCTTTACAAATATTTTAGTAGAAATTCTGAGGAGCCTACACCTTGGTTGGACGTGAGTTCAAGAGAGACCAATGAGGAGATTACTCTTGGAGAAGTTATGATGACTTGGTTACCCTAGAGGATCATTCTCATTCCCCACTCTTGGTCTACTTAGTAGTTTATCACTTGAGAGAAGTCTCTTATTGGTGAGATAGGCTGGTGTCGAAGGGAGACGTCCTAAAGTCTCCCCAATGCCATGATAAGCTGTCTGAACAATGTCAGCGAGAAATGGTTGCATCAGTGTGAGGTTTTCGAATCTCTCTTAGTCATTCCAATGAAAGAGTGCTAGCAAGACATGGTGTGATCAACAGGACTTTGGGAGATGTCTCCTCGACATTTCAGTAGAAGGCTGCAAGGACCTTGTTGGAGTGACTTAACGTTGTCGTTGGGACATTGGATTATGTCTCTTCGACATGCAGGTTGAGTCTGGTGGAACCTTGTCGCTATAACCTTGTGCGATCAACGAGACATTGTGAGATGTCTCTTAGACATGTTGGTTGAATACTTGTTCCTTCCTATCGATGAGACTTCAAGAAGTCGTTGTGAGTTGGTGAATAGTCTCTTCGATATGCAGGTGGAAGATGTGGAATTTGATTTGTCATTGGTAGACTTGTTATGACTTTGATCTTTCAGATTTGACATTACCCATGCGGTGGGAGTTTCTGGTTGTGCTTTGTCTTCTTTGACTGGTTGGCACATGGAGCTTTCTTTTGCAGTTGATGGGTTGGCTATGAAGATGGCATGAGTTTACTAATGAGGATACCTTGGAGGTATGTGTGATTGGATGGATTAACACTTGTTGTGTGTGCTATTTTCAGCCGCATGGGTTGATCAGTTAGATGTGAGTAGTCAGTTTTTTGGTTGTTGTTATAGTTGATGTTTTATCTTGTTTTTGGAGAATTACTTCACGGTTGTGTTATGGTTTGAGCTTTGATGTAAATACTATTTTTGTATAGCATGTGAGCATAGTGGAGTGGTTGCAGTGTTGAAGGCTTTTCCGTCTGTAGGATTTGATGCTTGTGTTCTTGAGACTGGTGCATATACGCCTTGTCTTGCTCCTTTTCCTATGGTGGATGGTTGGAACTGTTTCCTGAGTTGGTGGACATCTTGGATGTCGTTACAGGTGTCTTGGTTAGAGCGTAGAAGCATTGTTTAAGATTCATAGGTTTTCTTTGGAAGGAGCTAGTAAGTTCTTCATCAAGTGGGAGAATGTTGAGAAATGTGACTCAAATTTATTGGTTTGATCAACTTCCTGGAGTAGTTGTGTTTTCCTCCTTCATCGGCCTGAGTTAAGTCATAGGTTTCTAAGTTTTCCCAACATAAGTCGTGGGGTTTTGAATTTTCATAACCTCCCGACTTAGCGACTTTGTGGTTCTCTTTGTTGTTGGCATGCCACGGGTTTTAGGAACTTTGCAACCTCTGACAAGAGGTTTGGAATTTTGGGTTTGGAGCAACAGAGCGATCCCTTCATTGTCGGCATGTTGCGGGTTTTAGGAACTTCACAACCTATGACAAGAGGTTTGAAAGTTCGGGTTTGAAATGATAGAGCGATCCCTTTGTTGTCGACATGTCGTGGGTTTTGAGAACTTCGCAACCTCCCACAAGAAGTTCAAAAGTTCAGGTTTTGGGCGACATGGCGATCCCTTTATCGACGAGTCACAGGTTCTAGGAACTTCACAACCTCCGATATGAGGTTTTGAAGTTTGGTTTTCCAACAATGTAGTGACTTGGAAGTGGATGGATGTGGGACCCGATAGGATGGTGGATCATGATCGAAGGCCAATAGGTGGTGATGATGTGGAGGACAGGTGGCATGTGGACCCATGTGCTCGGTGTCGGTGTGACTTTAGGGTGTTGCCAAGACTTTGGTGAAAGTCTCTTCAACATGCATGTCTCTTCGACAAACCAGCAATAAAATGAGCTACAAGACCTTGTCAATGTGACTTTGGCTAGTCGATGTGACTTTGAAAAAGGTCTCTTGGACATTCTTGAAGAAGTCTTGTCTGTTCTCGTTGATGAGACTTGGGGTGTTCGGTGAGACTTTGGGGAATCTCTCTTTGATAAAGGTTGTCATGTCGATGACCTATGGTAGATAACCCTAAGATCGACGATGGAGATTTATTCGACTGCTTATTCGACTTCTAGATTTGGATGTTGGATGATGGCATGGGGATCGAGGTGGAAACCCTAATGTGGGGTAGTAGTTGAACAGTCAGAGGAAGTAGAGTGTTGGTTGGATCTCATCGTGGCAGGCCAAGAGGCTGTCAAACTGCCCAAGAGAGAGAGAGGAAGGCGATCTCAATGCTGAGAGATGAATCTTGCAGAAGGTGAATGTTGAGCGGTTGTGTGACAGAGGCCGAAAGGCCCATGGTTGAGCCATGCGGCTGTGTAGCCTAAAGAGATGTCTCTCAATGTGTGAGATCGAAGCAAGGTTATGCTGCCAGATATTCTCTAGAATGAAACAAGATGTAAAATTTGTAAAGGTCGTGAGCCTGATATTGTATTTGGAACTATATTTTGTTACTGAATAATACAATGGCGATTTGGGATTTTAGAGTGTGGGGTTTTTTACCTAAAAGGGTTTTCCCCACGTATATCTATGTGTTCATGTCTTCTATTTCATCTTTCATGGTTGTTGGTTCTACATGATTGAATCTGTTAATGGTCTTGTTGAAACTGATTAGCATTAACTTTTCTCTAAGGGTTAATGTGGGAAATGAACTATGTCTGATTTCGCTTTATGGCATAGTAGTCTTGTCTTTGAGGTGATTTGATGAAATTAAAATTACTGAAGACACTACTGATCTTAGATGTTCTTTATGATATGACCAAGTTTCCCCTTACATAAATTGGCTGGAGGTGTTGTTGAAGAGGAGCCTACTTCTTATGTAATAATAGGAGGGAATGTTGCCCGAGCCTCTAGCATTTTTAGTTTGTTTTACTTTGAAATAAGTGCTATATGATCCTTCAGTAGTGTATACTTATCCTACAATCTTCAGATAGTTTCCTCATTAAACTTAGCAACATGTAATACTAATGAGGCAGCTTCAAGTATAATGCCCCTTCAAGAACTAACAGATTAAATCCAATTGTTTAACCAATTTAAACAAAGACTAATAGAATTAATAATAAATGACAAACTTCTTTTGTTTAATTTGTATAATACTCTTATTAAAGTGTCTACAGTAAAATGATAAAATATTGACTACTGCAACTGCATAACAATAATTTCATCGGTTAGTTAGTTACTTCAACATAAGAGGACACAAATCTCTAATGAAATATGAACTTGAGATATGACTAAGAACTAATACAATTTGAAATTGATATCATTACTTTTTATTCAACTTTCACAAATAAGCTCAATACTGAATGTTACATTATATTTCAATTCTATTCATTTTGCGCATATGAAAATATATATGAATGTATATATTTACTAAACCTATAACTACAAATTAATGAATCGATCCTAATTCTACTCGCCAAATTGAAGTGCAAATTATCTATATATATATATATTTATGAATCAATTAACAAACTTAACACAATTGTCACTTATGCTCTAATTATAGAACATACACTCTTCATATTATATTTTCTTCTAGACATAGTGGTTTCATCGCTAACTTATTCTATGAATGCAACAATGCTAAGCTTTATTCATAATGTAACACTTCCCAGGATGTTTAATTACTTTCTTTTATAACCTAAAATGCTAATCATAATGATGACCTAACATCAATCCAAAACATCACGTATTCTTCAACTGCGATTGAAAGCTAGGGAGAAGATGAGAGAAGACAACATATTAGGCTATGCAACAAGGTAAAGTCCGCAGACGTTTGCACTGACCGAGTGTACAATTCTCAGAAATTGGGTGAGAAAAATGATAGCTAGAAGTTTCAATATCAAGCTTAAAGATGACTATAGTTTCTATTTCTCTTCTGATTCCATTAATGATTCGTTAAGAATTTATTCCTTAGATCTTTATTATGGCACATAGTGGATAAAGAAACGCTACTTTCCTTTCTTCAAGCTAGTTTATAATCTACAAGAACACCGCAGTAAATTGTGATACCGGATAATCATTTAAATAGAGATTTCCACCTTGCAATAACACAACTCAATTTTGCATGAACCTGGTGTAAGTGATAAGAAAATTTAATATCAAACAATTAACCTTGCAGTAGCCAAACTAGTGATTACAGGTTGCAATACACAGGGGCGAGCAAAAAGTCTCGAACTTGAAGATAATATGGCATCATAATGGCTACAACTGTAATTACAAGTCACTTGTTAGTAATAGATAGAAGAGAATAAAGTAGAGTAACAAAAGGGTCGATAACTTGGGAAAGACGACTAAGTGGTTAATTATTCCAGATTCTAAACAACACAATGAATAAAGTAAATCAAACAATAATGTATTATTTGATGGAAAAAGAGAACTCCATTATAAACCCCTATAGTCACAAAGCAAACATTAGTCACAAGAGTCAATAGTTCAACCATTGATACATTTTCCATTCATAATCTATCCTATCACAATTACCGACATATACAAGAGGATTAGTAGAAAAATCAAGCAATTTTAGAATAGAGATCACAAAATCCATAATTCTATTTTTTTTTCATACCAAAATGTAAATCATGTTTGGATTTCAAAATTAGTTGGTTTGGAAAACTTGCTAATTACAATTATGCCTAGCGCAACCTTGCTTATTAATGTTCCAATCAATGATCAGGCCAACTGAGCTAAAACGACAAGGTACAAATCAAAAGGGAAATCTAGATCACGAGAAGAGTGAGTAAAGGAATAAGGCAAAGTATCAGCTAAGGAATAACCAATACAGACCGCTATCTTCAACGTAATAACCATAACACAAATCAAGGGTGTGGTTACAGAGTTTAAACAAAAATAGCATCGAAAAAATGGGATTTATTTCTAAACACGATATTTAAAAGGATATTGAACACATAACAAAACATGAGCAACAAAAATATCAACACAGACTGAATCAAATATCTTGCAAATAATTACTTCACCAACATAGTAATTTTATTTACGATATCATATCCCAAACACAACTTGTACTCAGTAACTTGACATTTGAGATGCGATTGTTACCATTAGGAGTTACACACTGACCTCGAAGATTTTCCAACATGGCACTATCAGATAAATCCTAAGAGATCATGTATATAGTATGTGTGATGAAGCTGAAAGGGCGAGACCATTATGGTTCTCCCATTGTCAAGAACTTACCTTACGTATTTGAGAGATACAAAACCTCTACCATTTTGGCCAGATATGCTTCTCCTACAAGTTAGAAAATACATTCATATTTGTGCAAGATAAAGAAAACATTTTACAATAATACTTGTCCCTCCATTGTCTTGCTCTGCTAAACCCTTCATTTTTTTTTTGTTTATTTTCATTTTACAGATTCTTGGTTACAAAGATGTTAGCATGTTTTCTTTAATTCAACACAATTCATAGATCAAGATAAACAATCACCTAATCCCCAAATGTGAATCTACATATCTCAATTTCACATAGGAATCAATACTATGCAGATATCTTCATCAAAGATTGAAACAAGCACAATTACATCTAGTTTCTAAACTAACTAATCACGTTCAACGAAAATGCTTTTCCAAAACACACATAGTTACTGGTTCAACAACTATAAAATAGGTCACAATAACTAATGCATTAATTAGCATATCTAAGGCCTGTGACAAATCGACATGAGGCATGGGATATGCATCTAAGTACAAAATATGAATGATAAATTCAACTACAGAGTTGAACATTTGTATTTGCTATGATTCACAATGCATGATTCACTCCATATTCATTGTTCATTTAGAGACTAAACAAGGAATCCCAACATCTGCTTACAAGTGGAATACTCAAGAAATACCTGATAAACCCCCTTCAACCTTTGGCTAGATCCCTTCTACCCTCTTTGCACCTTATTTCTTTCTCTCACTTCCAAAACTCCTTTCGATCCTTCATGTCAACTCCCAGCGTAGGCATTACTTCTTCCTGTTGTCTCTAATATTTTTCCAGAACCCTGCTAAAAAATGAGGAATGTTGCCATGCTCCCTTCTTAGAAGTTTCTCTTTTTTTTCCCCCCTAGAAAAGCTCCCCCACTTCTTCTAATTCTTAACCTTTTTAAAACTGAACATGACTTTTCATATGCAAGTAACAACCACTTCTTGGCCCAAATTAGAATTTAAAGAAAAACATATAAATAAGAAAGCACATACATAATTTATTTTCTAAACAATATTAAATCATTTAATTATTTCAAAATAATGTACTTAATTAAAAATATAATAAATGGTTTTTTCAAGTATGCCTTACATCAGGGGCAGAAGTATCTGACAACCTCTTTACAATTAGGCTTCCTTTTATATCTTTTGAGGGTATGTGTAAGATCATGGGGGTCCAAAAGTGATAATGTGAAAAAAGGCGTTTTTAACTTGCTAAAAAATACGAAAATCCGCTTTGACTTTTTTTAGGCTTGCGTAGTACATGGTGTCAAAGCAAAAACCAAACTGAAATGGATATCCGTTTCAAAACGGATATCCATTATATTTAGGTCATTTTTTAAATTTGGTTGGGTCCTAGATTGACCACTTATTTATTTTAATATATTATAATAATCTTTTAATATAATTATAATAATGTTTTAATATAACATGGATATTTAATTTAATACATCATTATAATGTTTTTTAATTTAATATTATATAATAATATATTTAATATATTATATTATACTATAATATATTAAATATTATATAATAATATATTTAATATATTATATTATAATATATTAATTTTTTTTTTAGATTGCATAAATCAATATAAACTGCAGGGGTAAACTTTTATCATGTGACCCTGGCGACACCTTTAGTACCATAGGTTGGGGGGAGACTAGACCTCATGACCTCTTTCCTGCAATAAGATACTTTAGCCAATCGAGCTAGGCCTCCAACCCCATTAAATTTATTATATTATATGATTATATAATATAATATAATATTATATAATAATATAATAATATAATATTATATTATTATATAATATTATATAAGGAGATCGATGTTTCCAACTTGAAGCAAGGATTGGGTGGGATACTCGGTGGGCCCTACCAATTGAGAACTATATTTTCCAAGTGATTCCCTTGACCTATCAATCCTCGACAATGAAAATGGGTGAGTGTAGTGAGCAACTTCAAACCCCAGAAATAAGATCTTGCAAAGCCCGGCCAGATCTCGTAATATTGGGTAGAGTCCACTTGTCAATTCTCGGTTCATAATTCCCGTGAACTGTGTCCACGGGTACAATCAAACTTATACATTCTTATTTCTCACCAACAACAAAATATTTAATATATTATAATATTATATTATATTATAATAATACTTATATAGTATTAAATATTATATTATAATATATTATAATATAATATAATATAATAATATAATATATAATACTATAATATATTAAATATTATATTATATAATATAATTTTATATTATAATATAAAATAATAAATGATTACCTTATATTTCGAAAAGTTCTGCCAATTATTAAAAAAAGTTCATACGTATATAGTGGTCGGGTCCTGGACCCAACCAATTATTAAAAAAACTACATAAAGGAAACAAATATCCCTTTCGTAACAGATATCTGTTTCCTGTTCCATAGAATCAAAAATAGAAAACCCGAGAGCTCATTTCTTCCACAGTCTGCACACAGGTTTTGTATTCAACGACTCGTATATTTGTTTAGGGGCTATTTTTTTGCTCAAATCAATCACATTTCAAAGGTATTTACGAATTTTTAAGTTTTTCTTTAATTTATATTACTTTTGCATTATTTTTTTGGTGAATTTTAGTCAAAAATAAGATTTTTAATAGTTTTTTATTGCATTAAAATGATTGTTAATTTTGAAAAAAATAAAATCAATTAACAGGCTTAAGAATGGTTGATCCCAACCATACTCAACATGAAAACCCTAGCCCCGCTCAACATGAAGACCCTAACCTCGCTCTAAATGAAAACCCTCCAAATCCTCCTTCGCCACGACTGTTGTTTCCAAACCAAAATGTGCCAACAATACATGAATATATTCATAGAAATTTAGATCAATTGAGAAATGTATGTGAAATTTATGATACACTCCTTGAGCTATCAGATATGAAAAACACTTTAGAAACAATCATTTCAAATGTTGAAACTTTAGCAAATCAACACAATAGGTTTGCACAGTGGCGAGAGGAACAAAGGAAATTTTATGCCAATGGGTTATCATATGATGACGTGAGGGCACTTGACATTGACAAAGCCCAATTAGCCCAATTATTCATTAATCCAAAAATAAAACATCCCGTAAATATGTGGAAGCCAAAATTTTCAATTAAATGGTGCACACATAGAGGCATATTAGCTAATTCTTGGAGACGTTGGTGGATGGTTTTTGATAAACCACCCAACAACAATCTTGACACCCTAGGTATTTTCTTCGAAAATTAAATGTCGAGTTTGTCCTAAGGAGGCATGTTAATTACTTTAACATGCGATATTTCCAAGGTGTGGCTAGAGGGATGCCATAGGATAGACCTAGAGTACACCGAGTCACCCTAGTTCTTCCTGCTCCACCTATTGTTTCCCCGACTCCACTACCTTACCTTGAGATTGCTTTAGATGCAGGGAGTCAGAGCACTTTTTCCTTACACTCATTGAGTGATCATTTGGTCATGCAAAACCATCATGTTGTGCAGCCGTATGACAGTGCATCCCATCATGATGGTGATGCACCTAATACATCCCACCATGATGGTGATGCACCCACTGCATCAGCTACGACTGGTACATCATCCTCTTCAGCACATATTTGTGTGCCCCATTATTGCATGACGTGCAATAATTTATGTGTGGGTCCTCTTTGACAATCCATCGAGGCTCCCATAGACACATTCGACTATGAGGTCTAGGATATGTCAGATGTAGGAGTTGATAGAGCACAGAGTGGACCATTTCCAAGAGAGACATCAGTTGCCAGGGACAATGTGAGAGCACTGGTAAGACTTAAAGTAATTTCATAGTGTGTGTGCAAACCCTTTTCCTAGTACTTGCAAAACAACATGAGTAAACAAGTTAAACAAGGAATTGCAAGCTAAAACAAGGATTCCCCATGAAATCCATTTACAACCTCAAACTATGAATGAAAATAACAAAGAACACAGTGAAAATGATAAAACAAAGATTAAATCCTAATTAGATGTGCAAACTCATGATCCCATGGGGGAATTGGTGCCAATTTGATGTGAAAATGGGCCCTTTCCCAATTCCTAAGATGCAAGCTTCGAATGTTGAAGAGATTGATCCACTTTGTTGGTGAAGAATGAAGACTCCAAGCCAAAAATTTGCAAAACCTAGCTATGACTCAATGATAATGGATGAAATTCAAGAGATATTTGAGCATGGTAACTTTGCTTGGATTGTGGATGATAAAGTGAAGATATGAGCTCTTTATTTATAGAATTTCTAGATGGATGAATGTCCAAATTTGAGCAATGTGGGACTAACATTCATCCAATGATATGATGCCACTTGTCAAGCTATGAATGGATGATGGATGTGCAAGATTTGGGGTTTGTACCAATAAATGCCAATATTTGAAATTCAAATTTGTTGAAATGACATGCAAGAGGGAAGGGAAAATGCAATAAATGCCACTTGGCTCAAGGCAAAGGACATGTAAGAGATTTTAAATGCCTTGTTGGATGTACATGTTGACTTAGAATTTTTGAATTCAAATTGAAAGAATATTCCAAAAGATGCCTTTGTTAGAGTAATAAGTTATTCCACTTAATTAATTATATCATATTGGTTAATTAATTAAGTCACTTATTCCTTTAGTTACTTAAGCTAAACTTAGGCACATTAATAATTGATTAATTATTAAGTGTGCACACTAGGGTTTCATTTAGGGTTTCCCTTTTAGGGTTTCTTGATCTCCTTCATAAGGATTGATCTCTTTGTAATAATTGATTCTCAATAATGCATTTTTACTTTGAGGTTTACAGAACATCTTCTTTGGTTCTGCATGTCTTTTGTATGTGACAAGTGATTGCATGCAGGTGATCTTGGTTTCTAACATGGTATAAGAGCTCCAGACCTGCAGCTGCCTGTTCGTGATCTGAAGATATGGCCTTTCAGTGAGTTTCTAATGCAAGGGTTTCCACTGACATCTTTTTTGCAAGATCTGGGGGTAGCCAAATTTTTGGGACACTTTGGGCTCAAACGGACATCGTCATCGTGTTCGTAGCGACCAAAAACCCTAAGAACGCTTGTCGTTTCGTTGATTTATGAGCAGTTGGTCTAGAAGGCAAAAAAAATTTGCCTGGGGGGCCGTATGGCCTCCCCAGCATGCCTTTTGATGCACAATTTTTTTTTTTTTTTAAAAACGTGCCTTTTGGAAGTCTGTGCTGGCGCACCCAGTGTAGAGGAATCCCGCCATAGGGTGTCCACTGGGCGGCCGCCCAACCACCACCACCACCGGCCTCCACCGCTGATCTGCCGCCAGCCCTGCACAGCCCCTGAGGGCTCCCTCCACTCCACCCCAGTCCTATGGTGGACCGGGGGCCCTGCAGTCAGCCCCCGTGGGCCATTCTTCCCAGCCGGTGGTCATATGTATGACCAAGGGCCCACAAACAGCACCGACACCGTCTCAGAATATTCCGGGAGGAGAGAATATACCTGCACCCAGATGGAATATTTTGGCACATTACAACATATTCCGTCACTGCCAAAAAAAATTCCGGCAAGAGGGGGCAATTTTTTGCCCTGACGGCCAGACGACCGTCAAATTTTTTGCCATGATCTGCTGACGTCAGCATGACGTCACCCGACCGTATGGCCCTCTTTGCCCCTCCTAGCCCTAATTTTTCCTAAAGGAACTATTTTTTTTTTTGGTCATAAGTTGGGCTTATGGTATCGAAATCAGGAAAATGAGATATCGTCGGAAAGCTAGTTCCGAGCACTTTTCAGTGGTGCTATTTATTTTTTAGTATTTTATTGTTTACTTGAATTTATTGCTGTTTGAAGTCAAATATTTATTTTATGCTTTTGAGCTCATAACTTTTTGCCACGATCTCCAATTTTCACTATCTTTGCGGCGTTGGAAAAGTATTAAGGAGCTCTATGTTGCTGTCCATGCACTTTTTCTGTATCTATCCAAGGTTGTTCGCTTAGTCTAGATTTGGCCCAATGGGTTGTTTGGAGATTACTTGGATGTTTTGGTAGTTAGGAGGGTGCATCTTACATCTTTGCATTTCGTTTTCAGTAATACATCATTCAATAATCGACTGCTGCTTCATAGATTCTAGGGTTGTTTCCATTTAGAGTTTTCGAGTGTTCCGAGGCATCGGGTTTGCTGTTGCTTTTTTCATGATTCCTTGAGTCAATCAGTGACTCTCATCTAGTTTCAGTAGTAGACAGAAGTATCTTTCCTTGCTTGCCAGATTTCGGTTCCAGTGTTACTCTACAGTGTTCTTTTAGTGCTTCTTTGCAGTATGTCATCTCATTGTAGGGAGGTTTTGTCCCACTGGATTTTCCTTCTCTACCTCATACTTGCATTTGTAAATGGGTACCTAATCTGGCCTTTGTTGCTGGGACCCATCCTTGCTTTCATGCATCTTCTTCTAGTGTTTTAGCTTCTTCCTAAGTTCATCTTAAGGGGGGGGGTGTTAGAGTAATACGTTATTCCACTTAATTAATTATATCATATTGGTTAATTAATTAAGTCACTTATTCCTTTAGTTACTTAAGCTAAACTTAGGCACACTAATAATTGATTAATTATTAAGTGTGCACACTAGGGTTTCATTTAGGGTTTCTTGATCTCCTTCATAAGGATTGATCTCTTTGTAATAATTGATTCTCAAGAATGCATTTTTATTTTGAGGTTTATAAAACATCTTCTTTGGTTCTGCATGTCTTTTGTATGTGACAGGTGATTGCATGCGTGATCTTGGTTTCTAACAGCCTTGTGAGGAAAATAGAGATTTAATAAATGAATTAAATCTATTTTCATGTGCAACTTGCATTATCTAGAGGATGTGACATGAGATGAGATTAAATTAATCAAGGGTTAATTAATTTAACAGGAGATTAGATGATGTGACTTATTTGACTTAGATTTATGGATTTATTTAAATCAAATAAGAGAGAAATATGATAAGAGGCTAATTAAATAAGGATTTTGATTTATTTAATTAAAAAGGATGGTGTTAGATTAAATTAAAGAAGGTTTTAATTTATTTAATTTAATGGATATACTTTAGAGATTTAATCAAATAAATTGATTATTTAATTAAATAGGGATAATTAGATCATATGGATTGATTTAATTAAGATAAGGAATTGACTTAATCAGATAAAATGATTTATTCAATTAAAGGATGAAAATTGATGAATTTAATCAGATAGGGGAATTTGATTAAATGGTTAGACCGAGGGATGATTCAGGGAGAAACAATGTTAGTAAGCCAGGATCGAATGCACAATGTCAATCAGTATATTTTACATGTCTACATTTTGCCCCTCTTTGAAGCAATGCACTCGTTGCGTTGGTTTAAAGAATAGACGATCTCGATCAAAGCCAAAAATTTTCCCCACTGCTGCATGGCGAGAGAAAACATACCATTATAATGCCCCCTCGAGAGATTAGACGAAATTTTTTATTTTTTGGGTGATCTTGCGAAAAAAAGGTGACAAAGTCCCGACAAGTCTGAAAGAGGTTTGGGAGGCTAAAAATGTGTCCAAACGCAATAAAACGATAAAAAACAAGCCTCAAACGGACAAAAATAGGTTCAGGGGTCCAAAACCATAGCAGGACAGCCATTTAGGGTTAAAAACCCTAATTTTTAGGCTTAAAAGGGGCCCGAGGGGTCACTTTCAAGTCATTTTCACACACCTCTGCTAGCAAACTTGAGATTCGAGCTTTGACCCTCCGGCGATATGGCGCAACGACAGCTTCCCCTACACATTTTGGACCGAGTTCGGACATACCAACGGCCACCTGGCATCGGGGCACTGGTATGTGACTCTTACTAAAGCTTCGTCTTTTCATTTAATGCATTAATTATTGCTTTAAAAGGTGAGCTCGCCTCCAGCGGCGCTATATAGTGCCGCTCGACACTTAAATTGCGCAGCGCCAGGGCGTTTTGCGCCGCAGTGGTGCAATTAGGAGTTTAAAAACTCCGACGTTGGGCTCGGGCTTGGCGGGCCGGTTTGGGAAAAGTGTGCCGCGACAGTGCCCTTTTCATGCAAACTGCGATGCCTTCACAAATTGTGCCGCTGGAGGTGAGCTTGGAGCGATCGACTAGGAATTTTTTAAATTTTTTAACACGGTGACTTTCCTTGATGCAGGACAGGCCAAGGGAGCTCCACTCTTGGGAGCATCGTTCGCAGGATTTGGCGAGCGTCTTACGGGACCTAAGCGATAGAGACCAAGATTGACTGGGAGCTACAGGATTATGGCATATTGCATACGCGGCACCCGTGCGCACCCACCTAGGGATGTTGTCAGCGCTGGTCGAGAGGTGGCACAGTGAGACATCGTTGTTTCATCTTCCCACTGGCAAGGCAATCGTCACCTTGGAGGACGTTTGGCGCATTCTATGGTTGCCTATTCATGGCCGACAGGTGATCTATGATATGGAGGAGGGACGTGAGTATTGCATTAGAGTCCTCGCCACACGAGACATCATTTATTGCGAGGGACAGATTGAGCTCGAGCAGTATAGGGTTATAGCACCTCCCTTCCGCTGGGCAGTTGCAGTGATCATTTCGGGTTTGGTTGCCCTAGACCGACGAGGGTGATATTTCAGTCCTAGTTGGGGTTATTGCTGGGAGCGGATGGTCCGAGACAGGCTAGTTCGCTTCACATGGGGGCATGTCCTTCTGGCTTCACTTTACAGAGACTTGCACGAGTACGTATATGTGGATGGCAGTGTGCTGGGGTCGGAGTGACACTTCTTCATGTTTAGGTGTGGGAGCACATTTATGTGTTACGTCCACGGGTCGTTCCAGTTCTGATGGGGGCAGTGTGTCCACACACACTGGCGAGCATGGGATCTCCTACTGGAGGCAGGTCCTAAACGAGATGCTTATCTTTACTTGGCGTCCATACCTTGGTCGGCCCAGATGGGCCGATGATGCTGCTCAGCTCTTTTACTGCCGCCAGGATCGATATATGCAGGGGGCAAGAGCACACGATGATTGAGAGGTACCTGCCCGGGCACGTACAGCGTCAGTTCAGAGAGCCGCAGGATCAACCTGATGATGACTACGTAGCCGTCTTTGCATGCAGCATGACGCAAGTGTCATGGGTGCCCAGTATTTCTACCTCTAAGGCAGTTGATAGCTTCAGGAAGTTGGTAGCCTGACCATGGGCTTATGATCAGGGCTTGGCAGATCCAGGGACCACACAGGCCTACAGAGACTGGTTCAGACCTCCTCTCCGGTTGACCATTCCAGGTGAGGATCCAGAAGTGCGCAGGGTTAGAGGTAGAGGGAGGGGACGAGGGCGAGGACCAAGGATCGAGATTTGACAGGATCCACCATTGGTGCCCCCAGTCCCACCAGGTCACCGGGATGTTCACATGCAAGATCAGCAGTAGGATTCACCAATCCCACCACCACGAGCCGAGGGTGAGGATCAGGTTCACGTGCAGCCATGGGTACATCCACAACGACAGGCAAATAGTCGGGATGTGCTGATTACGCAGTTACAAGCCCAGATTTAGGCAGTGACCATAGAGAGAGATCAGGTGAGGGCTGAGAGAGAGCAGTTCAGAGTAGAGGGGGATCAGGCTGTGTAGTAGAGATAGGCTGTAGAGTTACAGGCAGCCACAGAGCTAGGCCACAGACAACAGGTTAAGAGTATGACAACCTCCTCCTCCTAGGGTACAGTGCCAGTACGATCTTACAGGGATGCTATCCAAGAGATAGAGTACTACTGACGGACTTACCATGACATCGTACCTAGAGTCGATTGGGTCCCAGAGTACTTAGAGTGGGCCAGCCAGAGACCACCAAAGGGTCACGGTGACAGGGGTGAGGGCAACATTCACAGAGATCGGGCCTGATCCAGATGATATATTTTTTGTGCCTTATGGGCTCATTTTTTATAGCCCGATGGGCATTTTGTACCGATTGACATATATGTGTACAATGATCCAATTTATTCTTTGTACTATGAGAGTGACATTGATGATATGATATATATATGAGCCGGTTTCGATGCGATGTACTGTGTACTCCTTTATGCATGGATGATTTATTTCTATATGCCTTGTAGTGATGTTTTATGGATGCATTTATTTCTAATGATGTATGGGTTATGATTATGACTAACCGATCTATATTATGTTAACCTATGATATGCAACATGTGATGGTCTATTTATGATAATGCAAATGGTTTTATGAGATGCAATAAATAATGATGTATGTGATGCAATGATATGTAATGTGAATGTAAAGTGGTGAGATGATGCTATTTATGTTATGCAAGTATGTATGTTAATGAATTAAATGCTTATATACCTATTTGTTTATGATTATGCAAGAATGATTATGGAATGCTTTTGTAGATGTTATGTAATGATTTAGATGGTAATATGAAATGGTTGTGAAATGCAAATGAATGTTTATGCAATAATCGATATAATGCCATGAGATGCAATGTAATGGGTAAAATGCAATGACATGGATGGACCTATTTATGAAGAATGTTTATGATAAACTATTTAAAAAAATGCAATGTGTATGTTTCCTATATGATATGCTTATGCAATATGCTAATGATTTGTGGATGCGGGATTGGTGACGATGATGGTGATGATGATCAACTGTCATAGTACCTTGTTAGTGCGGTTAGTAAGAAGAGAAGAAGTCATTTCAACAAGACACAAGATGATGCAAATGCAGATGACGATGATGATGATGATTACTTGCCAAGGAATTGGGATTTTCAAAGGGCCAAAATTTTCTTATGTTTGATAACACACGTGGTATGATGCATCAAGGTATAGAAAACCAGGATGGCGTTGTACCCAGTGTGATGGACTTTGACTTGACAATTAGATAGGAGTATTCTTGTTCACACCTGACATATGGAAACCTTGCTAGGATGCACTTCAGAAGTTTCAGACACCTCAGACCAAAACACAGAAAGGTAAACCTATCCATGCAATAGTCAACAAGTTGCCGTAGACCTCTTCCATACATACCTATCAAAGCAAGTATTCACTGAGGTTATATTACAAGAACGTCCAACAAGCACAACAGACAAAAGATAATGATCGTTGCCCCATTCCTATTTCTCTAAATCCTTTGTTTTTATGATATCATCGAAACGTCCTTGGAATGAGCGCAAATAAGATAAGTTAAAAGATAAAGACCAAGTAAACAAACAAACTGATGCTCTTCAATACCGTTAACGGAAAGAGGATGTGTTTTCTAAGGATCACAACCGAAACTTATTGCCAAAAGATAATGCTCATTGTAGGAAGGATTCATCCTAGGACATGTTAGTGGATGGTGGCACATCATTTCGTTTATCCAAAGTGTTCTAAGGGATGATTGATATGGGACAAATTCAGATGATGTGTTACCGATATAAAGAGATAACCAACTTGTTTACACACTGACTAGACTTTAGACTTGACATTTTTGAGTTTTCACTTTTAAACCTGCTAGACTTGTTTCTAATTGTTTCACCAAAGGTTGGGGATGATGATTAGTTTATTATTGATGGTGTTTATTGCGGGTGCAAGCGAGGTGAGATGGATGGATTTTTTTTTTCAAATATTTGGATGTTTTTGGAGTTTTGCAATGTTTTGAGGCTATTTTTGGTATTTTCAAGATTTTTACAAATGTTTTGATTTTCGATTTTTCGATGTTTTTGGGATTTTCTGAGATTTTGACCAAGAGACTAACCTAAAGACCTATCCTAGGGGTCTCGAGGGCTGATCAACAGATTAGCCTTGCCTACGTTATACACGCAGAGACCACGTAGTTCGACTGACGACTTGACCGTTTTACAGATGATGATATACATGATGAGATGCCAATTTATTATGACAGACTTCTATAGGATTGACCTAAATGTCTCGGGGGATGATCAAAGATCAACCTTGCCTACGTTCAAGTTCAAAGACGACGTAGTTCGACAAGACGACCTTGTTTTTGACTTTTGATATGTTTCGATGTTTTTGGATTTTGTGCTTTTTCGATGTTTTTGGATTTTCTGATGTTTTGATATTTTTGGGTTTTTTGATTTTATGATGTTTTTGGATTTTATGATTTGAGGACTTTAAGAATATACACGAATTTGATCCGATGAGAACATGCTCCCAACATGATGCAATAGACTACTCCGATAAAGGCAAGACAAACTGACCTTGAGGATGGGCCGAGTAGTACTAGGAGGGATCATGATACGAACACATGACCAAGCTATGGTGTGGATGTGAGTGGATGAGTGATGGAGATCTGAATGTGATGGATAATGGAAGCGAAATGGAGGGATGATGCCGAACAATCCGTACAAATCCTGGTGGATGGAAAGTGCTTATTTACGCAAGGTCCTTGTTTTCCAGGTTTTCACCAAGGTACTTGCCCAAAGTGCCACCGAAGTGGTTTTCACTAGAGGACGATTTTTTTTATCCTTTTTCTGATTTTTTTGGATTTTTTGCTTTTTTAAAAAAAATTTTGGTGTCACCAAGATGCCTGTTTGCCAGGTTTTCACCGAAGTAACCATTTTTTAGGACATTTTCTGATTTTTGTTTTTTGGATATTTTGGTTCTATACCTTGAAAGATTTAGGCATAAATTTTTTTAAGATGGGAGCTATTCATGGGCTTCTACAAAGGTTCCCCTTCGGGTGTTGATAGTTGATATGCCCCTGATTTATAACTTGTTGTGATGACAAAATGTCCTAACCAATTAGGTTTGAACTTGACTTTGCTGCTTGGGTTCGAGACATTCTTCTGATTTTCTTTTAAGACCAGTTCTCCGAATTGGAAAGTCCTGCTTCTGATTTTCTTGTTGTAGCTCTGTTTGAGTCTATTTTGATAGAATTGCAAATGATTTAAAGCATCTATCCATCTCTTGTCCAGTAACTCCAACTCGTTTGATCTTGACACCTGGTAGTCCTCATCAGTGATGAGGTTTTGCAATGATATTCTGAGGGATGGGAGCTCGATCTCAATGGGAAGTACGACTTCTAATCCATAGACCAAGGAGAATGGGGTGGCCCCAGTGGGTGTGCGGATGCTGGTTCGATAAGCCTAGAGGGCGGGATTAAGCTGCAGATGCCAGTCATGACCTGTGTCATTAACTGTTTTCTTAAGGATTTTGAGGATGGTTTTGTTCGTGGCTTCTGCTTGGCCATTGCCCTAGGGATAGTACATGGTGGAAAAGTGATGCTAGATTTTGAATTTGTCGCACAAGTCGCGAACCTCCTGGTTCTTGAATGGTGTCTCGTTATCTGAGATAATGGCTTGTGGGACACCATAACGATAGATGAGATAGTTCATGATAAATTTTGAGATTTGCTTTTTGGTTATATATGTCATGGGTATGGCCTCTACCCACTTTGTGAAGTAATTAGTTGCAGTTATGATGAACTTGTGGCCATTGGATGAGGTGGGTGTGATTTTTCCAATGAGATCGAGGCCCCACTGCGAAAAGGGCCATGGTGTGACGATGGGGTGGAGCTCTTGAGCTAGAGCATGGATAAGGTCCCCATGCTACTGACATTGTAGACACTTTTTAGCATGATCATGTGCTTCTCTTTCCATTATGGGCCAATAATACCCCATCCTTAGCA